>JAUMHB010076710.1:21429-32273 GCA_032359685.1 Pittosporum tobira | reverse complement strand
ATTGGCTTCTATTACTGAAATTGCCAAGAAGAAATTTGATTATAATTCGAATTATGATGAGTACAGACTTCATTATAACCTAGTCATTGATTGCAATTACAGTAAATTACACGAAATCAAAGTATTGAAATTGATTTTGGATTCTTATTATTGAGTATGTCTTTCATGTGCGTTCTACTTTGTGAAGATGTAAAGCTCTTGGCATTGCTTCACTTGGACTGCTCCCTGTTACTGTGAATGTTTCTTTTTGTGTTTGTTTTTTATAAATTTATTTTTATATATTCAACTATTTGTTTTCCCTGAAACTAGGGGCTGGATAGTTATCATAAAGGTTGCCAAGAAACGCCATATAAGTGTAGTTTATTCATTTTGAATGACATTTGTGTTTTTCATGTTATAGTTTGTTGGGCATAATTTTTGTGAACAACTTGATATTTTTGCAAACGAGCATTGAGCAAGGAGCTCTAGTTTTTCATGAACAACTTGATTTTGTGGAGCTCGAGTTTTTCATAAACAACTTGATTCATTTTTGCACTCCTATTTTTCATGAACAACTTGATTCATTTTTGCACTCCTCTTAGAGTTTATAGTGCAAACGAGTTGAGTTGAGCCAAGGTGACCTTGTTTTTGCACAAAACCTTGCACTGTGCACAAAAAAGTCTATTGCATTTTGGACACTCTGAAACTATTACAGTCTTCTCCTCATCATCCACCAACATCAACATTGCAGAGCAATCCTTAAAAGGGCAGTAAAATTTATGTGAACAAATAACCATAGATTCGAACAGCACATTTTCCCATCTTTCAATCACTTGTTTAGGAACTATTTCACGACAAAGCTTGGGTCTTATAACCCCTTCACACTTTGAATCCGGACACTTAACAATTGAAATATTTTCCTTTATTTTAGTTGCCTCCTTTGAATGACATTTGTGTTTCACTGGTATATTATTATTATGTTATTTGTTACTTCAAGAATCTTCTATGAATGTCGAGTTTGTAGTCTGATGTTTACAGGCTAATATGCTCCAGTTTAATATGCTCCAGTTTGTTTGGAGAAAAGATTAACACCTGTTTGTCTTCAAAAATTTAAGTGGAAAGTTAACCTCATTTATATATACACATGCTTGGGTTTTGTTGTGAATTTATATTTTCAAAATTTTTAGTTCATGTGGGTTGTTTTCAAATTGTAATTTTGAAAAATAAAATAAAATTCAGTCTCATGGATAGAGTCTGTCTTATAGCTACTGCAATTGTTGTGCATATTAGAGGGGAAAAAAATATTGTTCCTGTTTCTCATGGGATGCCAAGCGGCTAGGGTGTCTCACTGTGTGTGTCTCGGTTGAAATATAGGCAGTATTAGGGACTGCCAAATTATTTTTTTTCTTGACAAGACAAGGCAGTTTCAAATAAGAGTTGAAGTCCTGAATTATTTTGCCATTCGCAAATCTCAAACCAAACAATCCTACCACGATACACCTAAACTCTTTAAACAGCCTATTAGTTTTATCAACTAAAAACCCATTTTCATGAGGATGATGAGTTTTATGACCACAAAAATCTTATTAAACTTTGGCATGCAGAAAATTTCTAAAAATGTGAACAATTTGCTACATATTTATGACTAATGTAATTGACGAATTCATTTTCTGGTATCAAACAGTGGAAAATATTTTCAGCTTCATTTTCAGATTACCAATCAAACACCAGAAAATAGTATAACATTTTCTGAGAAAATAATTTTTCTAGAAAACATTTTCCGGAGCACATTTTTCGTCTATCAGACAGAGCCTTACTTATTACTCCTATGGTCGTAGTTATTGAAGTTTCCTAATTTCGAAATAAATAAACAGCCCAAAACTCTTAATTTTTAACCAAAACACACACACACGAAGGAAACTAAATTTACTTTGTCTCCCCTCTCCTTATTACAGTCACTGACAAACAAAATTACCCGAAAAAAAGAAACAACTAACAAACACGGTCTTAACTCGTTCCCCTTATTTGGTTGAATCTGGGCTTTCTAGGGTTTGATATTTCGCCTGGCCTATAGTCCCTCTCTATTCTACTCCAATCTCCCGCCCGATATTCCCTGTCTCGGTAAGACTCAAGCCTAGATATTCGTTAATTTGCTTGTTGCAGTTTCTCTCTTCAGTGTATATACACACACAAATATATTATATATGTACTTTATATCTCCTATCAAAGTATGCGTTTATCCATGTTTATCAATGCTTGATCGTGTACATAGACACTGTTAATGTACACAATCAAGTATACAATTTGCAACATGGTGTTAAACGAGAACCCTCGTTTAGAGCAAGCTCAAGATAAAGCTACAAGCAGAGATCAAACTTGACAATCTCGTTAATCGAGCCAAGCCCCGAGAAGCTGAGCTGGATCTTGACAAACTTGGCTCCCTTGTTTAACACTCCTAGTTTGAAGTTTGAACTAACGGTGATTTGATTAAGAGGGGCAAAGTTCGATATTAGTGTTAATTATGAGGGTAATTTCTGTTTTTTTCCCTCTGCCCCTCAAAATAAGTCCCATTTTTATATCTTCCAAACTTGATGGATACATGTTTAGCTCATTTTTAACCCTAAATATAATAGTTTGTGGTGGCGGGCCATTGGCAGGAGTGTAAAATTGTGATGTTTAACGTAAGGACATTTTGTGATTTTGTACTATCACAAGGGAGAAAACACCTTTTGTGAAACAAAATATATTGAGAAACGGGACGCATTTTGTGGAATGGTAGTAGTACTATACTTTGATACCATCTTTATTAAATTTATAACCTTGTGACATGGGTAATTTGCTTAGCTGGGTGCCTAGGCCCCCACCTAGGAGAACCAGTCCTCTATCATGATTCAGTGAAAGCTTTTGAGTTTTACAATGCTTGAAAGTTGAAATGTATTTGTTAAGTCCAATAAAATTGTGTCTTTGGTATTTTTTTTCTCTCGTGTAAAATTTAGAATATTTACTTCTAATATATGCTTTATACAGTACATACATATAATGCAATAGAAATGTAATTAATAAGACTGCTTAGTAAACATCTATCGATTTTTAGAACACTGGTTGAGAGGGCCAATTGCACCTTGAGATATCACAGAGCTTCTCCCCTGGCTGTTCCCTATCCGTGAGCATTGTTGATACGCAACTCTTTGACCTTTAGAAGGTTGATTCTTCATTAAAATTATCACCCATTTCATGGTTTGAGAATTCCCTAATAGTTGAAATGCAACTGAGATACGGGAGAAATTAAGCTAGTTTCATTTTCTGCGAATTTTTACTAAGTTAAATGATGAGAATGTTGAAGCACATAAAAGAATAATGCCCTGAATTTAGTTGTCTGCATTTTCGTCTGATTGTAATAACGAAAAGTGATTATGTTGGGCTCTCCTTGGGTGGATTTTTGTTGCTGCAGCTTCATCTTGAGGAATATATTATTCTTATTAGCTGTACTATCTCTTAGTCTAGATATATAATCATAAACAAATGGATTTTGCAGATTTGAGTTTGTAGAATGGGCAAAAAGAAATCATCAAAGACAGCTACTCGAACACCTGGGAGCCCAGTTGTAGAACAGGGCAAAAAATCTTATACTCCCAAGAGATCTGGCGGTGTCATTGATGAGATCTTCTCTGGCAAGAAGAGTAAGAAACCCGAACAGGTAAAGGCTGAGAATCCTAAAAAAATTGGTAGTGAGATTGATGAAATCTTTGCTAGCAAGAAGAGTAAGAAACCTGAACAGGTAAAGGCTGAGAATTGCAAAAAAATTGGTCGTGAGATTGATGAAATCTTCTCTATCAAGGAGAGAAAGAAACCTGAACAGTTAAAGGCTGACAATCCCAAAAAATTTGGTAGTGAGATTGACGAAATCTTCGCTAGCAAGAAGCGGAAGAGGCCTGAGCCTGAAAATAAGGGGGAAGATGATGCGGCTACAAAATCAAGGAAGACGAAGACAAGGAATTCTCAGGCTAGAAATAAAGGTCCCAAAGATATTAATCGGTTTGCGGAGATGCAAAGTACTAGGCCAAAGAAGAAAACGGGCGACGGGCTTGTCATCTACACAGAGGAAGAACTGGGCATTGGCAAGGCAGACGCTGGAGGTACCCGTCTGTGTCCATTTGATTGTAACTGTTGTTTCTGATAGTTGATATTTTTGTGACTTATATTGCACTCTTTGTCCCTTTTATTAAAATTTAAAGGGATTGTCGTTGTTTAGATTACAATTTTGTGAAATTTTGCTCAACAATATGGCTTACAAATAACTATAACATGAGAATCGGTTTTTGATTTCAACATCTTTGTTAGTATGATTTAATTATGTGATCGAAAAGAAGGTAGGAGGAGGTTCAATTATAAAACTGATTATATTGTTGAGTGGTAAAAACGTATCAGTAAATTTTTCTTTTCTTTGAATTGAGAATATAAAGAATATTTAAATTTTATAGGGGCTGGCATCTTTGTTCAATCAGGCCAGTAGAAGGTAGCTTGTTTACTTGATTGATCTAGCAGGACGTCATTTTGTTATAGCAATAATGTTAGGGCGCTTGCGTTGAACCAAGTTGGGATGCATTCTGCCTTCTGGAAGCTTCTAGAATCTTACTTACTGAAGAGGGGGGGAGTGTTGGCGGTTGAGGGAAGGAACAACTTCTAGAATTTGGTATGAAATCTGATAGATACTGCAAATGTTTGTAAAAAAGTAATGAAAGATTAAAAATCATGTTATAATCGATAAAACCATTAATATGTCATTATAGTGATTAATGGTCATTAAATTTATATATTTATTTGAAACAGAGTGGTCAGCAAATTTAAATCTGTAAGGATAAAATAGCTTACACTGTATGCTGGATAATATCTGCAATTGTTTTTTCCTTTTAAATTAATAATTTTTGCACTATTAAATATGAGGCCACAGTTACTATATTGAAATGCCACAGTGATTATATTAAAATGTAAAATACATGACATTTCTAAAGAAATGATATTATTTTATTAAAATTGCTTAACAAAAAAAAAAAGTCGTTTTAAAACTATTAACACAACAAGATCATTTTATTAAAAATGTTATTATTGTAAGATATATATTATCACTTTTTCTCACTAAATAAATACAGAAACTTGTAAAGTAAATTTTGCACGGATGCACATGGTTCTAATGTTCTAGTTTTATTTCAAGTTAGCAAGCACCAACAATTTTCTAAGGTGCTTAAAAATCCAGTATCTAACGAATTAGAACTTGTTGAAAACAAGGCTCAAAACGCTCCAAGGTATCGCCAGAAAGCAAGTTAGTACTTATAACCTAGCAACACAACCTAGGAATTTGAACTCTGTGTTGTACATTATTACAAAATAATAAAAATAAAAAAGCGCCACGCGCTTGTGGTCTTGTGGATATATATTTTAGTCCACTTGCAATAATCCTCACAGAACAAAGTGGCCTCACATCTACCACTTGATACAATTTAGCTAAAGCAGCATCCAGTATATTTTCTTCCCTTCAAGATAGCTAACTATAATCTGCGAGATCCGCACCACTATCACTCATAAACCAGGTAAGGGGAATTGGGTTGCCAAACCTTCGACTCTAGTTTTCAAATTGAGCACCTGATCCTTCAACGGGAAATCTGGAGATGTAATAAACTGTAAGAAATCTTGAAGCTTTGGACTTGAAACCAACTTTTTCGCTTCTTGGGTAATCTTCACGCCCTCGTGAAAAAAGTCTGCAACCACTATGAAGTCCTGCTCCGTGAAACCTCTGGTTGTCATAGCGGGAGTTCCAATGCGGATGCCACCTGGCACTATTGCACTTTTATCACCTAAAGCATTCCAATTAAACCATGTTAGAAAAATGGAACAGTCCATCTCCATTGCACCCGGTCCATTTCAAATTTAAAGAGTCAATTTGCAAAATCCAACAATTTTAGATAGTTTACAACATTCATGATTGTACTGACTAGATTTCATGTTAATTTCAAAATTTAGAATTTCAAGGATTGGTGTCAAAGGTCAAAATGGAGCTCTTTCTGTGGATCAAAGATAGTAAAGCATAAATGTCTATAGAAAAATAATTCGCACAAAACAATACTCACCAGGAACTGAATTTTTATTGAGGGTGATTGATGCCATGTCGAGAATTTTCTCCACCTGAGCACCGTTGACATTCTGTGGTAAAACAAGAGGACATTAGTCTTATCCTCAAGACTTGATTCTCGGTATTTAACAAAACGCAAAATAACGAAATATCTAAATTACAAAATCCTTAACAGACCTGGAAGAGATCGATAATACTAGCTCCTAAGGAACAAGTTACTTTAAGACTTACTTATTCTACTGGATTTTTAGAAATAATAATACATCTATTTAGTTAAAAGTGTCTATCCTGTATTAACAATCAAAATTCTCAAAATTTCAGGAGAAACTTACAAATGGGCGAAGATTAACAAGAACCAAGTGATTATCACTCCCACCAGAAACCAATTCATGCCCATGCCCAATCAGTTTAGAAGCAAGACTCCTACAATTGGAAACCACCTACGAATCGAAGTAACTATGCTAAGTTAAAAAAACCTAATCTGATCCCTGCCATATTCGATCACGAAGAGTATGTAAAGCAATACCTGCTTTTGGTAAACCTTAAACTCAGGCAACTGAGCATACTTCAGGCAGACTGCAAGTCCCCCAATTGTGTGGTTATGTGGGCCACCCTGTTAATAAGATGATTCAATGACATTAATTCTGAACAAAACAACTAAGCAATTCACATTGGTGATAATGGACATCTAACTAACTAACCTGCAAACCTGGAAAAACAGCGTTGTTAATGGCAGTTTCTAAATCAACACCCAGAACACGGTCCTTCTTGAAAAAGATCATGCCACCTCTAGGGCCCCTCAAAGACTGGTGAGAAATATTTATTAATTAGGTTCTGTATGCACAATATTATAACCAGGAATAGCATCATATGGTTTTAAAGTAAAAATAAATAAACAAAAAGTACTAGGTGGAAAAGCACATTAAAATTGCTTCAAACATAACCTAAACAGATTCGAATTCAATTATAGAGATATTTCCCATGTCTAATTCTGTTGCTAGTTGCATAAGATTCTTTATTATTGAAGGTCATAATGAAGATTGAACCATATACTACACTATTCAGCAAAAAACTGCAACTAACAAACAAGTGGAATAAGTAAAATAATATATCAACTTAATAACTACACTATTCGATTGATTTTACATCGACTTAAGCTTAGACTTTCTGTGTCTATCAAAAATTCTACTACCAAAGAGAGGAGAGAGATCAGCAATCAAGAAGAGGAAGAAGAAGAGGAGACCTGATCAAACAACAAACAAAAAATATTTCTTACAATTATTAATTTACTTTACTATTTTTATTATTTTTCTTTATAAATCTGGACAGGGTTATTCATCAAAGCCTCTTTCAACCCCTTAAGGACCACATAGCATCATCTAAAAAATACCCGCTTAATAATATCAGTATGAGAGCTATAGAGTAAATTGAGCAAGATAGCCAAGTTCAGTAACCATAGAGTGATCTTACAATAAGTCATAAGTGCAAAAATTCACATAGAAATTGTTAAATCCTACCTTATGTGTCGTCGTTGTTACAATATCACAGTACTCAAATGGATCAGCAACCACAGAAGCAGCAACAAGTCCGCTTATGTGAGCCATGTCCATCATGAGAAAAGCACCAACAGCATCTGCAATCTTTTAGAGGTGTAGTAGGGCATAAACTATTAGATAACAGTAAAGTACAGAAAAAAGAAAAAACATACTGTATAACATATACACAAACTAAACGAAAAACCATTCATCACATTTCCAACAAGCAGTTCACCAATTGTACCTTTCTCATACGAGGATAATCAAAATCTCGAGGATAAGCACTAGCACCAGCAATAATGAGTTTTGGTCGAAAGAGGTTAGCTGTTTTCTCAAGCATGTCATAGTCAACAAGGCCTACAAAAAGTAAATTTTTTTTATTCAGACAACTTTATTTGATAAGTAGATAGTGTGTTTTTACAACCTACGCCACATATAAATAAATAAAATATTGCAGCTTCAGCAAATATCATAGCACAAATTTATCACCTGTCGATTCATTGAGCCGATATGGCATAGATTCAAAATAAACAGATGTTCCTGAGACACGTCTCTTAGGAGTCATGAACCCATGTGACAAGTGTCCTCCATGAGGCAAATCCAGTCCCTAATTGATCAAATTCACAAATTAATATGGATTAATGCAATCCAGGGTAGTAACTTAGTTATTAAACTTACCATTAGGCGGTCATGAGGCTTGAGTATGGCAGTGTAAACTTCAAAATTTGCTGGCGAACCAGATAATGGCTGAACATTCACACCCCACTTCTGTCCGTCTAAGTGAAATGCCGCCAATGCCCTTTCTTGACAAAGGATTTCTAGTTCATCAATGTACTCATTGCCACCATAGTACCTGAGAAATCAATTAATTCAAAAACACAGTTGAATATGGCAGATCATAACTAAAAGTAAAATGCTCCGTTCCAGATTCAAAAAAAAATTTACAAAAATTGACCTTTTGCCTGGCAGTCCCTCGGAATACTTGTTTGTAAGACAAGAACCAACTGCTTCCATCACTGCTCGGTAAGTAAAGTTCTCTGAAGCAATAAGCTCTAAGCATCGGAATTGACGTTGCTTTTCCTGGTCAATAAGTGCACGAATTTCCGGATCAACTTCACTCAATGCATTGTCTACAAAGCTTCTCCCATTACCTAAATAAGAGAATTTTAATTCAACGAATGAGACATAATCTTGTACAGATGCCTGCCACAAATATTTTCACGGCTATTATGCTGTAAGATTTTTTTTACTATAGTAGTTACCCAAGCTTTAAGCTAAATTTGTTAATGTAAGACCTTTTAACTGATTAATTAGAAATGCAGATCAACCCTCGTACTAACTCCAAGGCCAAATCAAGCCTACAAGACTAATAACGTATTTAAAATATGCAATTTCGAACACAAGGACAACAACCACTCTTTCTCAAGTTCTTCAGTAACCTTTAACCTATATTACTATCTAGTAGGCTTCAAGTTTGAAATCCAAAAATAAACACACTAACAGAAAATTATCAATTATGTAACAGGAAAACATAACTGAAAAAGTCAAACAGAAGAACTTCAAGAAGTATTAATAGTTAATTTTACCTCCGATTTCAATTGCAGGAGGAGATACAGAAGAGGGTGTCTTCTCACTGATCAAGCTAGCTTCAAGTTGGGAGGAGCATCTACAAGGCTTCATTGAAGAACTTAGCTTAAGCTGATGTGGAAATCCAACAATACCACCAGGCCCTTTTGGAGGGAAAGCAATTGACCCTTTTACCCAAATGGGCTGTTGAAGAGAACCCATCACAGCAGTTCCTTGCATCCTTCTAATATATACTCACAGAACTTGATATATGATTGAAAATTAGAATAAAACATGAAGCTAGTTTCCAGAAAATAATAAATTTTGGGCTTATTGAAGAGTAGTTAATCCAACCCAGAACAAATTCCTTCAGTTTGAATGTGATTGTATTACTTGTTAACTATTATCAAAATAACATATTAACAACTTCCTATGTTCGAAATAACTATTCAATTTACAATTGTTGGTTAACGCCAGAGTGGCCGACCATCTTAAAGCTTATGTTATAATCCAAATACGAAAAAAATTATTCTGGCATAAACACAAACTGCTCCAGCTATACTCCGGTTTCTGGATTTACAAGCTTCAAGCATACATTTTTATCCCATGTTTATCCTTAACTATAATGGTAGTTTAGCTGGTGGGGGTGCCATGATTGTAAAAATGTGATATCATATTCTACCATCATCGAAAAAAGGTAACACTTTTGTTGGAACAAGAGAAATTCAGATATGGGACCTCAAATTTTCGAATGAAGGGAACAATATTTAGCTTTAAAGATTAAAAAAAAAGTCGTGTAAGCTAAAAAAACTCTTTCTTGTTTGCTCTTCTATTATTTATTCTGTGTTAGATTATGGTTATACACTAATACTCCATACACTCAATATTGTGTGAGCTTAAAAATTGGAGTATTGAGTATTCCAATATCTAATTTGAAGCAAAATAACACGAAATTATATGGCTGAAAGAAGGGAAACGCATAAGGGAGATAAAGAGTACTTACAAATCGAAGTGGAGGACGATGATTATTATCTCAAGAACGAAAGAGGGGGTATGAGCGGACCAAAGTTAAATTGAAGAAAAAGAAAGAGCGGGGGAAGCTCGTACTTCATTTCTTTTTCTTTTTTTTTGTTACTATAAACACTGACGATATGTCAGTGTCACCCCTTCATTGAAACCCTAGCTATCCAAAACCGTACGCGGCTTCATGTTAAATTGACCGAGGTGTTATTATATCTATATCTATATGCTTTGTTGTAATGCGGTATATCTATATATATATATCTACTCTTTTGTGATTTTATTTTTTTTAATGTAGTTTTGTGGTTTTTTTTTTTTTTAACAAAATATTCATATTATTATACTATATTTTCTGTTTTAAAATATTGCCTAAAACACATAAAATTTTAAAATTTTAAAAAAATTACTTTTAAAGAAAAAAATACTAAGTCACAAAATATTTGAATATTCTTATAAAAAAATTTCTTTAAACATACACTACATATTTTTATAAATTTATGTATTTAAGTTATTTATTTTTGGACAAAAAAAATGTACCTGAACTCATTTTTTTTAAACGTATGAAGTATTTATCATATCCTCCATCTAAAAAAATATTTTTGACATCAAATTGATAT
>JAUMHB010076710.1:10123-21329 GCA_032359685.1 Pittosporum tobira | reverse complement strand
TATACTTAAGTTATTCATTTTTTGACTAAAAAAAAGGTAAATAAACTCATTCTTTTTGAGTTGGATGGAGTATCTATTATTTCCTCCATCTCAAAAATATTTTTGACATCAAATTTATACTCCCTCCGTTCCAAAAAGGAAGATTAAATCATCTAATGTACGCAAATTAAGAACCATTACTTTTAAGGTGAGATAATCATTTTATACCACATAAAATTTATTTTTTCCTATAAAACTCTTCTTTTTTAAATATACACCACATATTCTCTTTGATTTACGTGTTTAATCTTTCAAATTTGGATAATAAAAATTATACATTTGGTCTTAGAATTTGGGACAGATAGAGTATATGGTTTATGGATGCATCCCTTTTTTTTTGTCTTTTTGTGGAATTTTTTTGTAGTTTTGTGTTGCCTTTTTTTTTTTGGTTGTTTTTTTGTTTTAAATAAATGTTCTTGTTATTATACTAATTTATTTATTTTAAAATATTGACTAAAATACATAAAGTCCGTAAATTAAGAAAAAATATTTTTAAAGAGAGAAAAATATTTAGTCACCAAAAATGTGAGTATTTCTATAAAAAAAATTCCTTTAAACATACACTACATACTTTTATCGATTTATTTACTTAAGTTATTTATTTTTTGACCCAAAAAAAGGGTACCTAAATTCATTGTTTTTTAGACAAATGGAGTATTTTTCATTTCCTCCATCTCAAAAATATTTCCTAAAAATTTTATTGAATAAAAAAAATATACAAATTTTAAAAGAATAAAATTATATAGAAGAAGCTGAAGGACTCTCATATAGCAAAAAAAATCACTTATTTGTAAAAAGAAAATATTATAATAAAAAATATAATACCATATTAACCGTAATAAACAGTGAATAAAAATAAGACTTAGGAATGAGATCTTTCCATAAAAAGAATAACCCTCATAATTTTCAATCTTTAGAGACTAAAATATTTAGTTAAATAATACAGTACATTATTAATACCTTAATTATCCATCCTATTTGTAATAATTATTATTTAAAATTAACACATTTATATATATAAAAGTCAAAGTTGAGAGAATGTAATCCTACTCTCTCAGCCTACGTGGCATTCTTTAATTTTTAGCTGAATTTTTATTTTTTACGTAAATTTTTTACCAATTTGCTTTGTAGATAAGGATAAAAATTTAAAACTATCCAATTTGAATTTAAACTCAACTTCATTATTTTTTAATTATCTCAAATACGTTTTACCGTTTCCCCATCCCCTGTACTATTTTTACCAGTTACATGTATTGTAAAACTTCCGCCCTTCAAACGCATGAATTTTCACCAATTTTAATGTTTTTTCTCTTCAAATTTTGTGGGTATGGTTTTATGTTTTTTGTCTTTCACCAATTTTAATACAAAAGTTCTATTTTTTTTATTTTTTTATTTTTTTTTTGTTACAGGTAGCGAAAGTATGTTTTGATGTTGAATTGGGAGGAACAAACATATTTCTTAATAAGTTGTTTAATACATGTTTAATTCTTATTAAGGTAATCAAATTTTCTAATTTTTTTTTTTTTAATCTGTAGATATTTCTAATTATATGCGTTTTATGTGATTTCTCCATTTGATGAAGCACAGAGGATTTTTCCGATTAATGAAGCACAAAGGGCAGCGGTTGTAATTATGTAGTGAAAGTATCCATTGTAATGATTTCTTACATTACTCTTATTCATATGCATTTTAATTTTAGTTTTTTTTTTTATTTATTATTATTGAAAAATGATTTCTCATAATTGATGCTTGAGTTGTCCTGTAAGAAATGATTTTCAACCCTCAAAAGTAAGTTTCTATAATGCAATTTTTAAATTACCCTTTTGGTAAACAAATATTAGCGTGTTATTATTAGTCGGAATATTACAACGGTATACATAAAAATCGAAGGCCTTTCTATTGAGATATTATTTTATATAAATTATTTTTTTTACTGATTTTAAATAATTTTTTTAAATGTAAGGAATATACTTTTGTTTTTAAAAAGCAAATCCATATAATATATTTAAGTCAACATAAATAGGAATACCTGATCATAAATTATTTACTTAAACATGGATTTTTTCAATAATTTTACATGATATTGGTATATACCTAAAATGTTGACAATGCTATAGTTGTTTTAAGAGTTAAACTAAATTGTACAACTATGTATTATTTTGACATTTTCTCTCAATTTTTTTTTCTTTTATCTTTCTTCCCTTTTTGTTACTATTTAATATAGAGAACATGGAAAATTTAAAAGTGAACTCACATCAATCATTAATCAAATATCATTTATTACATGTCAACAAACATAAATGGACTTTAACATAAATTTTATGTAATTAATTTTTTTTTTCATACATTAATTTTATCAAAGTACATTTTATTATGATACTCGCTTTTGGTGAATTTTTTTTAGATATATATTTTTTTGTATTTTATTTTGGCAAATATAATATATATCCAAATGTTTATGTAAAATATACTTTTATTTAGTTATATGTCACTTCAATATTTTCTCTATTTTTATATTTAAAAATTAAGTTTATTTACTCTTAATATTCAAATTTAATTATTTTATCTCAACCCATATTTAAAATCAAATTGTTATATTAACTCAATTTCCTTCATTTCATATTAGAGTCTCCATTATTTGTAAAAATGTCATCTCTTTCAAATTCAAAAACTCAATAAAATAAAGAGATAAAAATATGTGTTTTATTCAGTCTCCTTTTTTTTTCGCTTCATCCCCTTTCTTTTTCTGTATGTTTTTTTACAATTTCTTTCCACTCATTTTATTTAATCAAATTTGTTTTGTTTTCATGTGTAACCAAGTTGAATAATTTATAATTTTTTTGAAAAGAGATTCTCAAAATTGATGTCAGGTATTATGCTATTTTTTTCTTAATATTTTTGTTTTTCATTATTAATTTTCAGACAACGACTACACATTTGTGATTGGCATAACATTTGGTGCTGCGAAACATACTATTAAAATTTTTTAATACTCATTTTCAAAATATATGAGAATTATTAAAATTTTATATTTTATTATAAATAATATTATTTTAAAAAAATATATTATTTGTGTAAAATTTTAATAATTATATTTGTTTATTTATTTTAAATTATATTCATATTATTAATACATATATTTTAAAAATAAAGTATATTCGTTTATATCAGTGTGCAACGCACGAGATCACAACTAGTTTATGACCAAATTTGTGACAGAACATAATGTTATCTCAATTTTAAATTAATAATCATTTTGCATTAATGTATATAGATTAACATTAATAATAAATAGCAGTATATAATTTTATTTTTATTCTTTTATTGAATGTGGTGAACAAAAGAGATAAAAAAACATAAATAATTTTAATAAATTAAAATTCTTAGAATAGATGAAAGAGATTAAAAGTAAAATAAAAATAATTATTTTTTTTAAATACAAATAATAATTATTTGAAAATAAATTTTATCTCGTAAAGAAAACTATTATTTTAGGAGTACAAACATTTGAAAACCATTTTCCTCCAGTGTTGTCCCACAATGTTTATGCAGAGTGCGAAGGAGACAACTTTGGGGAGAGAAATTATTTGAGAGAGAGAGAAATTTAGACGAAGAGAGGAATGGAGGGAAGAGAGGGGCAGAGCTCTACTACATCTCCAGCTCGATACACACTCCAACCAGCACGATTCTCAAGCGAAGACATACTGTTCTGTATAGACGTGGATAATGAATCCCTCGTGGAAATGAAAGGCACTGGAACCGCGGGTCGACCCTTTACTCGATTGGACTCCATCAAGCAAGCAATTCTTCTTTTCATTCACTCCAAGCTTTCAATTAACTCTGATCATCGATTTGCCTTCGCTGCTCTTGGAAAATCCGCCTTTTGGGTACCCTTCATTTTCTCGCTTTTTATGTTCTTGATGTGGAATTGAAAACTATGTGTTGTCGGTATATTTGGGATCTCAAGGAGAAAGTTGCGATTTTTATGATTTTTGGTTCAGTTGATTTGTATTTGGAACTGACATTTATGAATTCTATGGTTTCCCCTCCATATTTGGGTAGCTTTGATTCTTGGAGTAGGTCTATTATGGTTTTTGTTTGATTATTACTGGGTGCCCTTTATGTTTTTCCTTTGATTTTGTGAAATTGAATATGCTTATGGGTAATTTTGGGATTGCCAAGAAAAAGTTGTAATATTTGTGGTCTTGTTTCAATTAATATGTATTTAGAAACTCAATTGATGAATTATTTTGCTTCCTTCATTTTTTTTTGGCGGTTTTGATTCTTGTGGATCATCTTTTTGGATAGTAGTTTGAAGATATATTCATGGAATGAATTACGATAATGCGTTATACTGTTGACAAAAGAGCCCAACTTGCAAGCTTTAAAGTGAAATTGTGATGTTAAACTTGAGGACATTATGTCTTTGATATTATCATCAATAAAATGGGACTCCTTTTGTGAAACAGAAGTTTTCGCAAGTAGGTCTCTTTTTTGTGGAACTGAGGGATTGTTTGGAAGCTGAATTTTTGTTTGGCTTTAGTAGTGAACGTGTTAATGTAAATTGACACAGTAAATTGAGAGCATCTATGAAGACTGTTTGTGTAGTGACCGTGCATCAAAATTGAAGAAAAGGCCAGAAATATGAGGAATTTGATTGCATTTTTAACTGGGTGCTTGTAATATGTCACAATTTTAGTTCAGGCTAACCACTGACAATATAATTTGTTGATCACTAATGATATTTTACAGTCTTCATCATAACTTTACTACAAATTCTTGTGCTAGCATGTTTATTGATCTGCACAGGACCGTAAGTTCTTAACTATGTGATTTTATCTGGACTCTGCGTTCACGGGATACAAGTCTTAAAACCACGGAACAGAAAAGTTGGGACCATAGATGTATGATTTCATTGGAATCCATCAGAATTGCTGTACGAATGATTATAAATGAAGATGAGGCATTAATCAGAAATTTACTACACAAAATTGGTATAATATGGCTCTGTTTTAATCTGCAAAATTCATCAACCTGGTAGCTTTGCCTGATTACTTCTACTTTAAAGTTGGCAAGGACTTATTTAAATTGGCAAAATTAAGCTTGCAAAGTCTATCAATCTAGTATTCTTAAAAAAATAATGTTACTTTTATTATTTTTCCTTGCTTTTCATGTGTCCTGTTTAAATTTTTTTCATTGAGGATATGTAATTAATTGAGAGGGTTTTGGTTCCTTGCTATGTTGAAGCTACGGAAAGAGTTCAGCAGTGATGTCGAGTCTGCAATCAAAGCATTTCGTGGGATCACAGAGCATTCATCTTCTGTTCATGCGGATCTCACACAGCTATTCCGGATAGCTGCACATGAAGCAAAAAAATCTCATGCACAGAATCGCATCCTCAGGGTGGTGAGTTTGATTCACTTTCTGAATTCTCACTCATACATTTGTTACCATGTACTGTTTATAATATTTTTACCATTTTTTTATATGTAGATTTTGATGAACTAAACTTGTTTATTTGATAATGTATATGGAACTTGGATTCCATGTAACAATTCTTACCTAAGATACAAATTAATTGAGCCAGTAATAAGATGACATGTCATAGAAGCTTGTTCTACGAAAAACCCATGTAGGATAAGCTCTATGTGCATATATATGGTTGTGCGTGTGTGTGTGAAGTATAATGGATCTGCCATATGATCTAGGCATCCGTCTCTGATGATATATAAAATTTCATGAAATAATCTTCTTTACGGGAAATTGAAAGTATCTTCAATTTTTTACTGTGATTACAGATAATTCATTTTGTTATCTGGATATCTTGTCTTATGCATAAATTTTCTACCATATGCAGGTCCTATTCTACTGCAGATCGTCAGTACCTCCACAATATCAATGGCCTTCAAGCCAGAAACTGTTTACGTTGGACGTGATATACCTCCATGACAAGCCTGGGCCGGAAAATTGTCCGCAGAAAGTGTATGATGCTCTGGTGGAAGCCCTTGAGCAAGTTAGCGAGTATGAGGGTTACATTTTCGAGAGTGGTCAAGGGTTGACCCGTATCCTCTTCCGTCACATCTGTGTGCTTTTATCACACCCCCAGCAACGTTGCGTCCAAGATGACATCGATATACCCAAGTCTCTTACAAAAAAGTCACCCACAACTGATTTAGCCCCAGGTGATGAAAATGCTCCTGTTCCTGTGTCCAGCCAATGAAAAAGATGTAAACACAATTGATTTGGTGTTTATGTTTAGGAAATGATATTGGCACTCCATATTTTTCTATCTGCACTCCACTGTAGTAACTAAATTTGTCAATTTTGATCTTATAGTGGAGTGCAGATGGATAAATATGGAGTGCAACTATCACTAATTGTATGTTTATCATGCATTTATATTTCCTAGAGGAAACCCATGAGTGGATGAGCATGTAGTGGTTTGTGAACGTGTAACCTAGGTACTTGTTTTGTATTGATGTTTAGGGAAATGATAGTGGCACTACAAATTCATCCATTTGCACTCCATTGTAGAATAAAATGATGGTGGAGTGCAGATGAAGAAATATGGAGTGCAAATATCACGTCTTGTATGTTTACCATGTTTTTTAGATTTCCTAGTGAAAAAACATGATCTTGTAGTAGTACGTGAATGTGTAACCTCGTTAAATTTGTACTTTTTTTATTAATTTCTTTTGTTCTTTAATATTTTTTGTGTATGTATAATAACTCTTTAGTTCTACAGAGTTTGCTGAAATGAATCTGTATGATACTCACAGCTGAACCAATTGAGGATATCAAAGCTGAGCCAATTGACCAAATTGAGCAGGAACCAAAGCAAGAAGAATTCGAGGTGGAATACCTGGGAATGACTGAGCCTGAGCCTCACCAAGAAGACAAGAAGCAATCAAGGAGGTCGAAAAGAGAGGTCAAGGTACCGCGCTGGTTTAGAGAGTATGATCAAGAGAAGAAAAAAACAACAGGAAGCTCGAAAAGTCGTTGAAAATTAGTTAAACAAGGAAAAAAGGCATTCAACGGTTGTGATAGTTTCTGGTACTTTTAAACAGTTCATATTAACGAGACCGTGGGTACAGTTTGAAACCCTTGGTACTTTTAAACATCTCATATTAGCTAGAATTTGTTCCCCTAACCTAATGGCTAGAAGGGGTGCTCTTGCCAGGAGAGCTATCCCTCAGCTTTATGATTGTGTAATGTATCTAGTAGTAGCGGGTGGAGGGTTAAGTTTGGTTGTAGCATCCAAATTATAAACTATAATAATACTTGTCTTGTGGCAAGTCCTTTCATGATAAGAGTTTATTTGATACAGTTTATTTTAAAATTTTGGAATATATTATAATTTATTTGTTAATTTAAAAAAAAATTGAGTTAAAAAAAATATTTATTGATTAATTTTAAAAATAAGTTGATAATATTATTGTATTTAATATATAAATTTTTTAAAATTAATTTTAAAATTATTGACTTTTAAAAATAAATTATAATCACTTTGATTATTATTTATCAAACAAGCACTAAAAACAAAATTATTAAATATTTTTTTAAAAATAGCATATTGGTTTTTGATATGAAATTTATCGGGTTTAAACAAAATATGATAAGAAAAATTATTTTCTACTTTTAAAGTAATATTTTAATAAAGCCAACAGAAGGGAGGAATTGTGGGAGTTCAAATCGTAGAAGGAGAATGATGGTGCAGTATTTTTCTATAAATAATCCAGCCAGTTATTTAGTTAGACAAATCATGCACGTTCTCAACTGTGTTTGCAATCCTACGTTAGGTTTTGTCGATCATAACATTGTGGTAATTATTAACCCTTCGTTGTTTTGCAAAAATTCTATGATTTAAAATCGATATTAATTTATCTTATTTTAATAAAATAATTTTTGGCCTTAATCTCCTTTTGAATTGCATCACCACCCTCATCGTCGTATGGATAGAATTAATAATCTACCCGCAGATGTGATTCATCACGTATAGTCAGTCCTTTGTCCCAGTAAGAGATCGGAGGTGGTGCAAACCAGCATTCTTTCTAGTTGATGGCGATACTTGTGGACTCGTGTTTCTAATCTGGACTTTGATGATAAATTGTTCAACATTGAGTAAAGAAACACTGATCGACGACGACGACGACGACTCTGATGACGATTTTGGAAACGACGAAGCAGAAGTGGTTAAGTTTGTTGAATTCATAAACAGATTTTTCTTACGCCACGACCCCGGTTCAAGTGTGGAGAAATTGAGATTCGAGTCACGTTGTAGCACCATCACCCATAATTGGTCAATGGGTCAGTAAAGCAATACAGTATAATGTTCAACAGATTGATCTTACTACTTATTCCCACGTACCTCTTGAGTTTCCTCGGTGTCTATTCAACTGCGGATCCTTGACGGTGTAGAAACTGAATCTATTCGATACTTCTGTTTTTTTTCTGACAACATTTTATCTCCCCAACTTAAAGATTATGCATCTTTCTGAAGTTGAATTTATCAGTACTTGCAAACTTCCGTCGTCTGTTTAACTTTCCTAAACTCGAAGACTTGGTTCTGATGGATTGTAAGTGGCACCTCCTTGACTCCTTGGACATTTTTGCTTCCCGTCTCAAGTCCCTTTGTATATATATATATATATATTCGTTTCATTGTTATTGTTTATGGGATGATGATAAGTGCAAGACCGTCAATATTTCAGCTACCAATCTTAAATCCCTCACCTGTCTCGGGTTAGTTCCTCACGAGTACAACCTAAAACAAGATTCATCTTGTCATATAGTCAATGCCAATCTTGACTTTTATGATAGTATTAATTAAGTATAGACATTCGCGTAGCGAGTAAATTTTTCAATACAGTTGTTGGGAATGTAGAAAAGCTTGATTTAATTATCAAAAAACTCAGCTAAGCTATTATTTATGTCACCGTATATTTTGGATCAGTTACCTATACTCTGTAACATTAAGCATTTAAAAATTAGATGCACCTCATATTGAAGACGCGACAGGCATCATATTCCACTTATTGCATCGTTCACCCATCCTTGAATCTCTTTCAGTGAACTTCTATGGGGAACGTACGGTATGCTCCTTCAGGACTGACGCAGAACTACTACTGTAATAAACTTCCATTGGATTGTGATGCATTCAGTTGTCTAAGGCTAGCTAGTTCAACTCAATAACTTAATTGCTGACGAGGCCCAAATTAGTTTCGTGAAATGGATTCTTGGAAATGCATGGAATTTGGGGCAGATTACAATCAAGCTGAGGAACACGATGGGCGCTCCCGTTGAACCGGCAACTGTCGCATTTTCCCCGAGTCTGCGAAAGTTGTGTGATAGAATGTTCATCTTCGAGTTCAAGCATATCTGGTTGATTCCTACCCTCCTCATGCGGTCATGCGTCCCAACTTAACATGCCTTTGAAACAGGTAAATGTGGTTCGGCTTGACTATTTATTGTACCAGAAAATTCAAAAATTTCTGTTATGTAGTACCACATATCATATGAGAAAGAGAATTGTTTTTTTGAATGGTTATCTGGTACTTGAATTTTTTGTTATTTTATATAATTATTATTCTTGAGGAAGGTCGTACTTTAAATCATGATCAAATATTTATGGAACATTCGATCACAAATTTAAATTACGATAAAAAAAAATAATTTTTTATTAATAAATAAAAATAAAATTACATACATTTGACCGGAGATTTAACACAAATACATTTATCTGTCCTTACTGTTACTCATTGGCATAGTTTCATCCCCGGGTTAAAACTGACATTGTCAGTGTACTTGCGGTCAAGCCCTCCTCGCTCTTGTGGCCTTGTAGGTCTTGATTGGGGTGAACTGAACTTACCTAGGTGACCTTGAATCAAAGGTTATATTTAGTCCAGTTATTGGAGTTTATTGGACAATTAATTTAAAGAAAAATTTTAAGATTATGGAGAATAAACGTCGTTTTAAAAATTGTTAGATTGACTTACGCGACGGAGAGAGTATTTAATGTCTAAACAAAAATAATTTAATGAAATTAATCAAATTTAAACACTTAATTAGTCTGAAAATTCAAGTGTGTTGAATATGTCGCATAGACTTAAATTAATCGGAAAACTTGGCCATTAATAAGGAAAAGAGAGAGGGAGAGTGGAAATCTCTAACCAGGAGATAAACATTAATGCTTGTTTGGTTTCAATTATTGGAACTGATTATAACTTATTTTTAAAAATTAATTATTGTAAAATTAATTTAAAATTTTTTATATGTTAAATATAACAATATTATAAACTATAAATTATTATAAACAAACTGATGCGCGCACAATTCATCAATCTGTTATTTATTATTACTTCGTTTTTAAAGGTACTAATTTTTTTTTGCTTATTGTATAAAGTGATAAGATTCCTGGGCTGGCTACTTGTCATCTTTTGAAGAAGCAAACTGCATCTGCCCTAATCTCTCTCTTTATCTGAATAAATAACAGGAGTATATTAAAGTAAAAGAAGCAAAATGGAATTGCAGTCAATGGTATTTCAGTTGATGATACAGGATAACTTCAAGTAATTGGATAATATTTTTATCAAGTATTTTAAGAAAATAAATTAATGATTATTTTATTTTGAGTATTCAATTATTCATATATAATTAAGCTTAAATTGTTAAATGATGGTACATCCGATTGCTAAATGTGAAACCAAAACTTTGGATGAAGATTACGGAGTCTCTCGTAAAGCCATTGCCCTTTCATGCAAGGCTAACGTTATTCTCTATACAGGAGTATAGTTATTCTCTATATAGGGGCATAAAATTCACTATATAAAAAAAAAATATAATAAAATAAATTTCTATTTAATGTACAAAACTCTCATAACTAGTAGTATTAGACATCAAATTCTTACGGACTTTGAATTAAAAGGGTCATTGCGGCCTTCTAAAAGTTTTGTGAATCTAAAATTATGATAACATGGATAACCAATACTCACAAATTGAGTATCGTTTTTTATTTTTTTTATTTTTTTTGGTTTGACAAAAGATTTATATAAAATGAGACAATATTCGTACATTAGACATCACAATTATATCATCATATGTATTATTACTAAATTATTATTAAAAATAAAATAAAATATAGTTTTAATTTTATATATTTAAAAAACAA
>JAUMHB010076710.1:0-10023 GCA_032359685.1 Pittosporum tobira | reverse complement strand
ATAATAATAATATTTATTTGCAAAACTTATGAATATTAATTATATATTTTTTATGATAATTATTTTTCAACCTTCACTTTTAAGATGTGCACAAATAAAATATTATTTTATTTGATCTTTTTATTAAGTTAATAAATATTATTTTATTTATTATTTTATTATGTAGTTTAGTACTAACTTAGCAATACCTACGAATGTTGTATATATTGTGTTATGTTATACTTTTATCAATTAAACAAAATCCATTTGAATTTTTTTTTGAAAAAATAAAACCTATTTTGTGAGACACTCCAAGGGAAATATTGAAAGGAGTTCTTTAGGCTAAATGGGAGCCACTTCTATTACCAATATGCTTTGGTCCAAGTGATAAAGAGTTTAATATCCTTAAATAAAATTTCTAGAGTTCGAATTTTATGAATAAAAAGAAGAATGTTAGGAGAACTCTCACCCCAATAGGGCTATGACAATAAATTCAAAATGATTGCACACTTAAAACACTATTTGGGAGCCACTTCTATTAATGGTTAATACTATTAATTATGTCAATTTGAACATTCCTAGTTCGTTCATTCTATGCAGCTTTTTGACATAGTTTATTTTAGAATAATTTATAGTTTATTTGTTATTATTTTTTTTTTTGAGTTAAAAGTACAATACTTATTGATTATCTTTTTAAAGTAAGTTGATAATATTGTTATACTTAATTTTAAAAAAAAAAATTAATAAAAAGAATTAATTTTAAAAGAATTAATTTTTAAAAATAAAATATAATTAATTTTAATAATTAAACCAAACGAGATGTATACGGTATATAATTAGACTGTTCCACCAAACATTGGTTTTCTAGTATTAAGATACAGCAAAGATATAACCTAAACTTGCGTCTGTTTAAATGGGTATCTGCATATCCACTGCATCTTCAGAGATTGAATACATTGAATATGGCCCTGAGAATGTTGTATACTATGAAGATGCACAAATTGTAGCTGATGGAATCCAGAGGCTTGGTTCTCTTCATTCTCAGCAAGGGAGCAAAGGGTCAAATCAAGATTCTGGAATTCTTCACCAGGTAATTATTAACTTTAAAAATTAGAACTCTTTATGTGGATTTTTTTTTGATAAATGGAGGTCTTTTTATTGAACGAATAGAGTATTATTGGATTTCTTGGTAAATACGAAGGTTCGATTCAAGAAATATGTGTTTGTGTTCTTGAATGATAGTAACTTGGTAAGTAGTGACAAAGAGAAGCTTCCTGTTATTAATGAAGCCTGATCTAATTTAAATCGGGATAGGATTGCTAAAGTTACCCCAACTGTAAAACGGTTTTCTAACTCTCTTGCGTGGTCGTATTCTCTTTGATTTTCTTCGACAATTGACTCGTTGCCTTATTAGCTGCTAAGACATTGTTCTTTTAAAAGGGCTATGGAATGGAAGTTGGAACTTTCTGTGGAGTTTTCGATGGGCATGGAACGAATGGGCACGAGGTGAGCAAGCTGGTGAGAAATCGCTTGCCATCGTTGCTGTTGAACCAAAAGAATGATCTTGCCAACTTCTATGAGACAGATGATGGTGAAGTTGACCCGAGCAGAAATTTCCATAAATGGAAAGAGGCTTGTGTTAGTGCTTTCAAAGTGATGGACAAAGAGATTAAGCTTGTACAGAATTTGGACTGCTCTTGCAGTGGAACCACTGCTGTTGTTGCTATAAAACTAGTAGGAAAATAAAATAACTTCGTCAAATTTATGCAAATATTTTGCACACTTCAAAATGGTATTACTTTAATTATTTACAGCCTTTTGTCATTAATCACACAATTATGCAGGGGGAAGATCTTGTTTTAGCTAATTTAGGCGACTCAAGAGCATTATTGGGAACAATTGGTGAAAATGGAATCATGGCTGTTCAGTTAACCACTGATTTAAAACCTTGTCTACCTTGTAAGTTCTTCTATTTACTCTGTTTATCCCACAAAAAGACTCGCATTTATAAAATTTTGTTTCAAAAGGAGAGTTCCTCTTTAGTTGATGATGGTACAAAACAACCCAATCATGGTCGCCATGGCGCTTACGCATCATATCTCACCACTAAACTAAACAAAAATTCATTATTTTAGGTTTCAACATGAAAAGAAATTTATTGCTAATATATTTAGTAAATTTTGTAAGTGAGATTCATTTTGTGGAATGGAATGAGTACTTTCCGCATTTCTTGAGTAAATATTTAGTACGATGATAATAACATCCTTAGTTATTACTATGTTTCTATTTACGCTCCAATGTACATCACAGTTTTCTTTACGTACAACAAAAATACATCTATTATAGAGTGTAAGTAGAGATTTTGGAGTGACAACATTAATTCCCTATACAATAACCGCTTCTTCTATATATCACTTGTTTCTGAATTGTTTCGTAAGATTTTACTACTTTGAAGTTGGTGATAGATTATCAATTGTGCTGCAGTGTGTAAGTAGATATTTGGAGTGACAACATTAATTCCTTATACAATAACCGGCTTCTTCTATATATTACTTGTTTCTGAATTGTTTCGCAAGATTTTACTACATTGAAGTTGGTGATGGATTATCAATTGTGCTGCAGTGGAAGCAGATCGAATTAGGAAGTGCAATGGTCGAGTGCTTGCACATAAGGATGAACCGAATATTCAAAGAGTGTGTCTACCTCATGAAGACTCACCTGGACTAGCCATGTCTCGAGCTTTTGGAGACTTCATACTCAAAAACCATGGCCTTATTGCCATCCCTGTTGTCTCCTATCACCGATTAACTTCAAGAGACCAATTTATTGTTCTTGCAACTGATGGGGTAAGGTTGCATTTGTAAGGAATCAAAAACAAGAAGTGCTTTTTTGATATTAGTTTCTTTAGTTTCTGTGGAAGTTTTATTTCCACAAATAAAATTTGATATTTTCATAAGGTCTTCTCACATGAGTGTGGAATCCACTTATTATTCATGTCGGGAGTTTTGTGTTGAAAGATCAGTTTTGTCTTTCGTCACTTACTATTTATGTGATACAGCTCTTGTGAAAATATCTTTTCTTGTGGAAATATCATTGTTACCGGATAAAATTCCAGGTGTGGGATGTGCTTAGCAATAATGAAGTTGCATCAATTGTATGGGGGACAAAGAGTGAAGACACAGCAGCTAGTAGGGTATTGGATGCAGCCATGGCTGCTTGGGAACGAAATTATCCGGGTACAAGGAGGGATGATTGCACTGTCATATGCCTCTTCTTTCAAAACAGGACACAAACATTACCTCCAAATATAGTAATTGATGAAGATAAAGCTTCGAGCAGTCTACACTGCTGAACTCTGATCTCTGGATGCAAGAGAAATTCCTAGAGAAGTAGTTGCTTCGTTCTGAGTTCGTGGCTGCATAACCTTGTTTCCGTAAAATGGTCGGATAACGTGACGTAATTCGGCATTACAATCCAAAACATTACTCCCTGTATGACAGTCTATAATGTGATACGAGTTATTTTTATAAAAGAAGTTAATTTTACAAAAAGAGTCCCTTTTTAGTATACAAACAAAAAACAATGTATTCAATTTTGACATTGCAATTATACTAGAACATGCCGCATAAAAGAAAATGGATTGAAAATTTATTTGTTAGCAATTACCAACACACAAAAACAAAGAGTGAAAATTGAAATAGATAAAGTGAAAATCCTAATAGGGAAAAACTATGACGGTTGGAATATAAAACTAGTACATCATCATCTTCTTATATAAACAAATCGAATGAAACTTTAATTTACCATAAATATAACTGTTGAGATATCTAGCTTAAAACCAATTCATAATAAATAAAAAGATTTCTCAACTATATAAATCGAATCATATTTTTTAGAACTCCCGATGTGAGACTTTTTATCTCAATAACAATATTATCCTAAAATAATTTCAAACTAAATCACCGAGTCTAAACACAAATTAAGCATGACTCGTTTTTTTAAGGGAGCAATGCCCTCTCAACTTCACCCACTCATCATAGAGCAAGACTCCTGATTCATATAGGATGACATACCATCTTCGTGTGATGTATCGTCCTTCGTTTGCATAATATGTATTATATCTAACAATATCTGAAAAATTTGTAAGATATTTTTTTATGTGAAAGAAGTTTATCACAATTATCGAAGTTTATTAAAAATTTAATAAAAAGTATTACGTGCACGGATAACAAGGAATAGAAAGAACTAAAAAAAAGAGAGATACGGGAGGATCAATAAACTCTATAGCGTATTTATTTGGTCGGTGTTCATCAATCCATTTTATTAGTACTATATTTTTGTTTATTGTACAAGGTGATGAGGTTCATGGGAAGTCTACTTATCATTTTTGAAGAAACAAAATCTGTTCTTATCTCCCTCTCCATCTGGATATATATATAATAATGGAAGAAAAGTAGAAGTCAAATGACCTTAATTGCAGTCAATGATTTCTTGCAGTTTAAAGATTCAAATATCAGTTGATGATCCAAGATCACTTCAAGCAACTGGATTATTTATTTTTTTTGTCAAATAAGTACATAATAAAAATAATGATATATTTCTTTTGCATATTCATAAGCTTAACTGATTAATAATCGTACAGTCAATTCCGAAATCTGAACCCAGAACCCTTGATTGGAGATTATCTTGTAACACCATTGGTCTTTCATGCAGCGCTAAAGTTGTTTTTTTACCCGCAATGATTGAGTGAAAAAAGTCGGATTCAATAAGCTCCGCAAATAGCAGGGTTTAGAATTGATACATCTAACTAATTCAAAAGGTTAAATAAAAAAAAAATTAAAAACTAAAACAAAAAAAAAGAAAAAGAAAAAAGAGGAATTGTGTCTGCTAAACTAGCATCAAATCTATGTTGTTTGTGGGGAGTTTATACTTTCTAATTTGCCTTGTACATGCCTTCTTCCAGGAGCATGGAACATACCGTCCATAAGTGAGTAACCATTTTTAGTAAAAATGGTAATAAAAGTCGACTGTGGCAATACTCACCCAAGTAATTAACATAAAAGATTAAAAAAAAATAAGTCTCCGTGTTATATAGATAGGTAGATAGATATACTCCGTAGATCCCCATACGTACTATGCAGAGCCGTCTTTAAATCCCATTTTTCTAACATTATAGTCAACCTCTTGTTGCGTTTTATATATCTTTTTGCAGCTGACCTGCTAAAAGAAGGCACCAACCATGCAACTCAAGGTCAAAGAGAGCAAATTGATCCAACTTGGCTACACCTAAAATGACCTTTAAGTGAATCTTGTGGTAGTTTAAGCTAGTATTAGGACTCGTAATTAATATTGTAAATTTGAGCCCCACTTGTTCCTTCATCTTTCTATAAATAGACTATTCCACTATCCATTAGTTTTCATCAAGAAAAACTTGCATCAGTTTAAAAGGGTACCTGCATATCCACTGCATCTTCGGAGATTTATGATATTGAGTATGGTCTTGAGAATGTTGTGCACTATGAAGAGATAAAAAATACAGCTCACCGAATTCAATGGCTTGGTTCTCTTCATTCACAACCAGGGACAAGAGGGTCAAATCAAGATTCTGGAATTCTTTACCAGGTAACTTATTAACTTATAAAATTCCCCACGAATTCCAGCGTCCTCATAGCTAGTTTGCCGGTTCTGGTCCTCATTTCTGAATTTTTGTTCATATTGTTGAGATATGTTTTGTTTTTTGCATCGTTTTTGGGTTTTCATGTAAACTGTCTGTGTTACTTTGCATAGTTTGTGTATATTGTCCTTCTTTGTATTATTTTTAACATGTACAAATCCTTTTGAATACTAAATTCACGATGCAGTATTTTTTAATTGAGAGAAGAGACTTACTAAAAGTTGAAAGATTTGAATTGGGATTCGAAGAAAAATTATATATTTTGTCCTTGGATTTTTTGCTAAATAGAACAATTCAATTCTTGAAATGGAATCTTATTATTTTGGAAGGGCTATGGAATGGACGTTGGAACTTTCTGCGGAGTTTTTGATGGTCATGGAACGAGGTGAGCAAGTTAGTGAGAAATCTCATTGCTCTTGAACCATTTCTATGAGACAGATTATGGTGAATCTTCGCCGAGCAGAAATTTCCATAAATGGAAAGAGGCTTGTATTCGTGCTTTCAAAGTGATGGACAAAGAGATTAAGCTTGTGGAAAATTTAGACAGTTCTTGTAGTGAGACAACTGCTGTTGTTGTCATAAAACAGGTAGGAAAACCAAAAAAATTGATCGGAATTTATGAATATATATTGCATAACTGAAAATAGTATGCTTTATTTTGTACATACCGCATTTATTACAAAATTATGCAGGGTGAAGAACTTGTTATAGCTAATTTAGGTGACTCAAGGGCAGTGTTGGGAACAATTGGTGAAAATGGAATCATGGCTGTTCAGCTAACCACTGATTTAAAGCCTTGTCTACCCAGTAGGTCCTTCTTCCTTTTCTGTTTCATTGTTTTATGAGTAAACATGAAAAGAAATTTATTGCAATACTAACAAATTTCTTAAATAGGACTCATCTTTTGGAACAAAAAAAGCATACTTTCCAATATCTGCATTTCTCGTTCAAATATTTAACCCAATGGTTTATTATATCATTATCACAATTGTCGCGTGACTTATCTTCTCTGGTGTAAATGTTGGTGATGAATTTATCGATTGTGATGCAGTGGAAGCAGATCGAATTAGGAAATGCAATGGTCTTGTGCTTGCACTGGAGGATGAAGCAAACGTTCAAAGAGTGTGGTTGCCTCATGGCCACTCTCCAGGACTGGCCATGTCTCGAGCTTTTGGTGACTTCATACTCAAGAACCATGGCATTAATTATTGCCATTCCAGATGTCTCCTAGCATCACCTAACTTCCACGGACCAATTTCTTGTACTTGCAACTGATGGGGTAAGTCTGCATTTTTTAAGAAAGGAAAATAATTAAGAGTGTTTTCATGAAATTAGAAATTAAAAGATCTCCTATTAATAGTATATATGGAGTATATTCGTATTTCATTTCTTACTAGTTACACTCCACTACAAAGTGCAACGTTAAAGTAACACAAATTTTGTACTAAAATGGAGTACAAATTGAGAAATTTGGAGTATAAATATCATTTCCCGAGGAACAAACTAAAACAAATTCGTTTGGATTAATTTCAGATTTGGGATGTGCTAAGCAATAATGAAGTTGCATCAATTGTATGGGGGGCAAAGAGTCAAGAAGAGGCGGCTAGAGCAGTGGTGGATGCAGCTAGAGCTGCTTGGGAATGGAAGTTTCCTTGTACAAGGAGGGATGATTGCACTGTAATCTGCCTCTTCTTACAAAAGAGGCAACATTTTGACACACGCATTTCCCCCAAATACGGTGTAACGGGTGGTTAACGAAACTTCAATAAAACTATAAAAGTTTCTTTTCATTTTTGTCCGTCGAGTTATTTGAATTCCAAACATACCCTTAGAATATATGAAGATAGAGCTACAATTCATGCATTCGCCAATACAATGATTATTCCTATGCCGTTAGCATTTGGAATCTCAGTTTATTTGAGGTTTGTTTGGTAGTAAATTTTGGGTTGGCGAGTGTGCAGCACTTGGAGCTCCAAACTCACCCCTCCAAAAATATTATAGGGAGTCCGTTGCGTTTGTAAATTAAATAAACTGCATTTGTGATAAATTGTATGCAACTAAACAAGAATTTTGAGTTTGTCTAGAGACCAAGCACTCCGAAAACGCCACACCCCCTAGCAAACAAGCACATGTGCTTGAACAAATTCGATATGAATCATACAGGAAGATCATTTGAGATAGTAGCTTCCCTTCACAATACAGGGTGGCAGGTTTATACCATTTAAATTTGTTTGAAGAAATAAATAAGGAAATCCCTTCCCCCAAAAAAATATATAGCCGAAAGCCTCAATTTAACAAAATAAATATATAAAACAATCATTTTATCATCCAACTAAAAAGAAAATTAAATTTCTCATATTTGATCCAATGAAATGACTTCCATTTCTTTCTTTACCGTTTTCACTTTGAGAGAAACAACTCTTCGCTTAAAGATGTAATACAGAATATATACTGCTACTCCTGTAGATGTATTTTCATCTCCATCTCGTCCCGAGAAAAGAATGCTGCAGAGTGCAAAAGCGATAAAAGCCGCAAAATGGGGATACCTCCAAGCCACAAAATCTAGGCATAAATTTCAGCATTAAGTTTGTTGGAAAGGTGCGCTCAACCCACATTGTGTATTTGGAAAAATTTTGAGAGCTTACAAGGCCTTACACTCACTACTATCACGAGCATCTCTAAAATCCACGATTTTCAGTAAACAAATGCGTGCTGACCTCACAGATGCAATAAAGTTGATTCAGCTTTCGAATCCTCAACTCCAAGCAGGTCATCATCATATGCAATTCACCTTCCCCCAGAACTAAACTGTAGTTTTTTTCAGCTTTTGAGTCATCGTAAATTATTTTGATACGGGTCAACCAATGAGTCCGAGTTACAAGAAATCGAAACCAAACTAAATATAACATATTTCTTCGAGACGTGTCCACAAAAGTTTAAGCAAGCAACACCTTTTAAAAAATAATAGAAGTCAACTATCGCAACTGTGGCAATAATCACACAGAGAAGTATATATATAGGACAAGATAAGCCTTATACTCGATGACTTTGGAATTTTTACCGACTCTTTGCATTCTTATACGGTAACCAGCAGGCATGTTCATAAACTAAGTATTGCGTGTGCCATCTGTTGAATGGTCATAGTCAACCATTTTGTTGCTTTTGTATCCCCTTGCTCAGGGTAGCATCTTGATCCAACATGGAGACACCTAAGAGGCTAAGATGTCCTTCAAGTGAATCTTGGAGGTAGTCTAAAATAATACTTCCATCGATGAAAATGTTTAGTTTAGCGGTGTTAATGACAAAATAATTTAATTATTACAGTATACTAAAAAATATTATGTTATTTTGTACTTTTAAAAAAAATAAATTAAAAACACATCACTTTATACTTGCATCATTCGAAATGGAATTTTTAATTTAAAATCAAAAAAATTAAAAAATGTAACTCATTTTATAGAACGAATGGAATAGAAATTCATATATATATATATATATATATATGAGTAGAGAGTTATTGAATCATAGTGTTCTTTAGGCTCAAATGCTCAGTGGGAGCCACTTATAGTAATGCATATATAGTACAAATAGATTATTCCACCAGTCATCTGATTTTCATTAAGAGGGAATTAGAAAACACCAGATTCTTTTAAACCCAAAAAAAAAAAAAAAAAAAAAAAAAAAAAAAAAAAAAAAAGGGTATCTGCATATCCACTGTAACTTCGGAGATTGATGACATTGAGTATGTCCCAGAGAGGCAGTGAATGTTGTACACCGTGAAGATATGCAGAATGTAGCCGATGGAATTGAAAGACTTTGTTCTCCTTATTCACAGCAAGGGAGAAAAGGTCGAATCAAGATTATGGAATTCTTTACCAGGTAAATCTATGAACTTCTAAGCTAATCCGTGAATTACCCAGAATCCTTTTTTCCCACATTTCCCATACTTTATTTTCAAGATAAGAGACTCATTAAATTACGAAAGAGACTTGTTGCGTTTTTAATTTCTAACAACTAGTTCTATTGAAAGGGATATGGAATAAAAGTTGAAACTTTCTGTGGAGTTTTCGATGCGCACGGAACGAATGGTCACAAGTTGAGCGAGTTGGTGAGAAATCGGTTGCCGTCATTGCTCTTGAACAAAAAGAAAGATGTTGCAAAGTTCTACGAGACAGATAATGGTGCATTTGTGCTTAGCAAATATTTACGTAGATGGGAACAGGCTTGTTATAGTTCTTTCCTAAAGATGGACAAAGAGATTAAGCTTGTGAGGAATTTAGACTGCTCCGGCAGTGGAACGACTCCTGTTGTTGCAATAAAACTGGTACTCTCTGCTTTCCATGACACAGAGATAGTTATTCGTTTTCAAC
>JAUMHB010076699.1:0-12557 GCA_032359685.1 Pittosporum tobira | reverse complement strand
GTATTTGCACCGAGCATGGAATCCAACTTTCAAGGACCAAGACCATCACAGAAAATAGAAACATTTATTTTTTGTGCCAAACGACAACTCAAAGTAACACACAAATAAAACTAACCCATTAAAAAAATATTAAAAATTAAATTTTTAAAAAAAAAAGTCTAAAGAAAACAATGATGAAAGAGTGAAAGAAATGTATAACTAAATCATCGTACAAAGAATATGTGAACTCCCTTATTTACAAGGGATTCTAACTTGCGAAGAAACAAACTTTTATGTTCTAGACGGATCACAAGACAAATTCATTTAAATGCTCCATCCTTTCAGATCCCCAAAAAAATCCAAAAGAATCAATAGAAGAAATATCAATTGTATCAGGCCCCTGCTCGTTTATCTACACAAACCACCATGAATTTCCAATAGAACTCATCGAAGCCATCAACAATTCATTGAAAACTGTGTTGAGAGAAACCTTTTTTTCTCAAACAATCTTTCCCACATATAAAGAATCAAACAATCGTACTCATTATAATTTCACCTCAGTCACAATCCAACCCGCAAACTTCCAAAACAATGCCGTCTCTTGACAAAAATGGGTTGATTCGGACCCATAAAAGCGAGAAGATCGAAGCCAGAAGAATCGACCATACCAAAATAATTGTGGGAACTCCAGATTGTTTCCCCATCATCCCTTTGAGGAAAGGGTAAAGATGTAAAATGACCCAAATTGCAAAGAACAGCTTCCCAAAGAGCGGGCCCCATGATTCATAACCATTGGTGATGGCATCAGAGATTCCCACTAGGACCCCGATTATGTTTATGATTAACAAAGTCAGGGGAGGGAGCAACAATGTTGTCCACTTGAGAAGATAGAGCTCAGAGAACTCGCCATCGTCTCCTCCTTTGGAAGTAACGGTGAAACTTGTGTCCACCCCAGCTAAAACCTTGAGAAGACCTTGAAAGAAAGCAAAAAGGTGCGATGAAACACCACCAATCACCCAAAACTGCTCGTTTCTCCACCAGTCATCTATTCCAACACCTCCCCATTGCATTTCTAGAATACTAGTTGCAGCAATCGATATGAACATGGCCATAAATACAAGACTGGCATAGTTGCTAATCTGCAAATAATATTTTAAAATAAAACAAACAATTTCCATCAAAACTTAAAAATAAGTCCAATTCTATTAATAATAAGAAACAACTATGCATGCATTAAAAATTCTAATGATCGAGTCTAAATCACATGAAATGGAGCTTACCTCAGGCACAATGAACTTTCCAGTAAGGAGGCAAACAGCCGGCAACGTACAATAAGCAACCAAGGGAACGGATGTTAATGGATAGACAACAGAGTTTACATACGAAAACCGCTCCAGTGGCTTTAACCCACACCCATACCCGTACCATATGGGACAATGCCTGCTCATAAGAATCTCAACAGATCCCAGGGCCCACCGGAGAACTTGGTGCAGACGATCTGAAAGATTGATGGGAGCGGACCCCTTAAACGCAGGCCTTTTAGGAATGCAGTAGACTGATCGCCAGCCGTGGCAGTGCATCTTGAAGCCAGTTAATATATCCTCAGTAACCGAACCATAAATCCACCCAACCTGATAATAAAATCATTATGAAGGAGACCCGCAATGCAAAATCCTACCTATAAAAAATTAATACTAGACAGTTAGAATTTTGAAGCAATTGTCTGGTACCTCTTTTCCCCATTCAGTTTTATCTTCATAACCACAACTAATAACATGGATGGCTTCTTTCAAGAGCGAAGCATGAGTTTCTCCCGGAGGAATTCCACCTTCTTCGAGAAGAGTTGAAGCTACAAAGACTGGTGACTGGCCAAACTTCTTCTCAAATTTTATCTGGGGCATGAGGGATGTTTTTTCACTATCTATTCCTGCAATACAAAATCATGTAAGCAACGTCATGGTTTGTTCAAGATATGCAATACTCCCTCAATATTTAGCGCACGAAAGGAATGCCATTTGTAAAATTTGCAGGCTTTTAAGAATATATTTTTATTCTATCTTTAACCCCCCAAGTATAGAAAGTATTTGGTTACTAGTACTGACAAGATGGTGAAATAGTGAAGTTATAATTTAGAACATTTATCATTTTATTCTATCATAACGTAAATTGGGCCCTCTTTAAGGAACAAAAAAATTGCATATGGGCCTTCCTTTCCTGGAACAAAAGGAGCGAGCGAAATAAAAACTCAAAAAAACCTTGCCTACCTTCAATTCCTTCCTCGATATTTTCGAGCGAGTGTATTTGAGTCGAAGCCTCCCTGCTCTTTGTCTTTTTCCTTTTCTCATTTGTTTTCCCTTTCCTCTTTTTCTTTCTAGATCCAAAACAACAGCAACACCATTTTGGCAAACAGTTGCAAGTCTTCCCTGGGGGTTTCTTCTTGCTGGGAGCATCGAATCCATAGAGTGCTTGTCTCCTGAATACACAACCAGTTCCAACATAAATCGGCCCTTGGATCCCATCTAATCCTTTCATATTAATCTGTAGTTGATTCAAAAAATATATCAGCTTTGTAAGCTATATAATACCGATATACGCTCTGTAAACACACATTACATAAGTGAATCTATAATCTCAACTCTCACAAGGTGTTTTACTTACATCAAAGAATACGACATTGCGATTTGAATATCTATCATGAAGATCAATCCCATCAAACCTTTGAGGAAACTGGACATAGCAAATTTTCTTTCCCAATGTGGGGTCCATCATGAAGCACATTGATTCCCGGAGTGCCTTACTGTTATTTATATAGTGATCACAATCAACATTGAGTAGGTAAGGTGCATTTGAGATGATTGCTGAGACACGGATCTACAAGAGGAAGAAAAAAAATTAGTGATGACGGGAGAAATGGAAGAAAAGGGCAAGAAAATAGATAAATGTGAAGAAGAAACTAACCAGAGAATTCATGGCCCCAGCTTTTTTGTGGTGTTCAAATCCAGGCCTCTTCTCACGTGAAACATAAACAAGACGGGGTAATCCATTTCCTTCAATGTCATGGACACCATTATTACCGAGGAACACCTGTGGTCAAAATATGAATTGTAATCACTCAAAATATTCACAATCTAAACACTAGCAAGCGTTGGCCTTGCACGAAAAGTTGAATACTATAGGAGCAGGCAATAAAGAGAAAACCCACACACCTGAATCATCCCAGGATGATCTCTAACATTGTTCCCGGGCCATGGTGACCCATCCTGCATTGTCCACCCTTCCTCTGGAACCTTCTGTGCCGTTGCAACCAACCCATTTATCCGTACTTTAAACTCCTCATAATCCCTCTGCACCAACAGATAATATAGTAAGCAAACATGGAACAAAACCCAAAATTCAAGTTATTGTCAGAATAACTAATCCAGTTGCACATTAACAAGAAATACTAAAGGTCATTGTTTTACTCCCTATGTTCCACAGTACGAGTTTCATCGCAAAGCCTTGTTCCACAAAAGGAGTCCCATTTTGATGTTACAATAAAAAGGCACAATATGCTCAAGTTTACCACTAAGGAATCATTATCCTTGGGAGTAAAAACACTAATAAAAAATTATCCTTAAAAGTTTGTAAGATTTAGAAATAGGAATTTTATTGTGGAATGGAGGTAGCAGTCAAACATGACTTCTCTCCACTATGTTCCATATTTTATGTATGATTGCACATGCATTAATGTCGTTGTAACCGAATTCATTATTTTCAAGCAACTAACGGAAAAGTAGCACACCTTCATTGCACGGCGTTCCCTTACGAATGTTGGATGTACTTTGTCTCTCAGATAGTCGACCTTTTCAGCAAAATACCACTCGGGGGCACGAGGCTCTATGTTAAACTTCTTGCAGAAAGGGACCCACTTCCTTGCAAATTCAGATGTCTCGGAGAGAGCCTCAAAAGTAAGCATGGCAGCACCATCATCTGAGACATAACAAGCAACCTTGTCCACTGGATAATCCACGGCAAGGATGGACAAAACTGTGTTTGCTGTGATAAGGGGAGGTTCTTTCAGTGGATCAACTGTACTTACAAAGACGTCAATAGGAGCTAACTCAGAAGGCTTCCCTTCTTTCTCATACCTGAAACCATTTTGGTAATTTATAAACTTGAGCACAACATAGATACACAAACAAACAAACAAACACACACACCTACATATAATATACATATATACATACATACATATATGTGTGTGTGTGTACACACACATATATAGTTCTATACGCACACGCACACACATAAACTCCTTCCGTTACAAGAGAGACAAATACATTTTTCAGGCATATTAAGAAAGTTAAGGAAAGTGAATAAAATAAGTTGCTTCTGTGCCCTTACTATCTAGAATATAGTAATAGTAGACCGCACTCTTGGGGTTAATATAGCATTTTCAATGTATAATATCTTTGGACTTTGTGTACGTGTCTCACTTATTGTACAAATCTCTTTTGTACTTGCCTCAGTCTTATGAGGACAGAGAGACTATATCTATATCTATATCTATCTATCTACACATACACACACACAATATATATATATATATATATAGAGAGAGAGAGAGAGAGAGACAAAGATGCATACCTAAGTGATAGTCTATCTAGGTATGTTTCTCGCTCAATTGGGAACCATTTTGGGAATTGATCAAATATCCATGATACAGCAAACCATATCTCACAAATAATTGATGTCAGCCATAATCCATAGGCATCATGGACAGGATGGCGAATCCTATAGTGGAAAAACAGTCCAAGAATGACAAGACGGATTAAAATGATCATCCTGTACGGATTTATCTTGCTTGAAGGAATTGGTAACTTTCTTGATAGTGGCTGCCTCCCTTCATCCATCCTATATAGAAAATTTAAAAACAAATAATTAATCTCCAAAAATCAAATCAAGAAAAAGAGAAAGGCAGACACCATTCGTATTCTTAACTCTGAAATCCATATCAGAAAAATAATCGGTTGATTTTCAAACTCGGAAGCCTTAAATGGATGGAACGCTACTTGTGCATAAACATAGTTGCAGGATGTAGTACCAGAAGTTGTATGATATGCAATTAGCCAATTAATAATTTGTGCTAACACAAGCCTGATTTACAAATCAAAATTTATTTTAAATTAATTAATTCCTCAACCAGTCAACAATGACATACTGATCTAGTTCATACTGAAGGATGTTTTACTGCTGCAGCTCAAGGAAAATTATCTCCAATAATGCGAACCCAAAATAGAAGTACAGACGTTTCTCTCCGACACAAGTTTTTTTCATAATAAAAGTGTTAGTCAAACTTGTTCAATTCCAAAATTTCTCTTGTAGTTATTGCTCAAATTTATTTATTTGGCACTTTCCATTGAAGCACACTTTTGAAGCTGTTTGATGTCCAGTTGATCAGTGATTCTTCTGTAAACAAGAGTCCCACACACGAAAGTATAAACTAGTTCATTATTTCTATGATCGCATGAAATGTTTCATTTTTCATTTCTAGATATCCACCCGTCAAAATCCTAGGCGAATGAGTGTCCAATATAAGTACTAATCAGCACAACCACTTAACAAGCTTTGTCTGCATATCGTGAAAGGTAAGCCAGATGCCAACTGGAAATCATTTAAGAATCTGATCTCAGATTCTCTACTGAAATTCATTGTGGTCATAGTGGTAATGTTGTCGTTATCTATTCATTTTAAATAAGTAATATGGTTGTTACAATATCCAAATTTTAACTAACAACTAACGAACAGAACACGGGAAAACATAGAGTTCCAAATCACTTGCAACTTCCTTAAACACGTACTTACAGAGTATTTAGCTTCTATTATTACAACCAAATTTGAAATCCTTGGATAACTTATAAAGACATTATAAGAAATTAATTTAATTGATGATTGCTCTTTATTTATGGTTACTTGGTGAATGCGACTGTGAGATCCCACAAACAGTTGAATGAAAAAGTAAGACCGTGTTGTTCGTCATTACTCAGAGAAGCAATTACATTGATCTAAAAAGTTACTTGTTTGTAGATTCACTATAATGATTGGGAAAAGTCCATAGTTCCTATATATAACTACAGATTCGAAGGCCACTAGTCTTGCTACACAACTTCCATCAAATACCTTCTTGATAACGATGGATTAGAAAAAAGAAAAAAAAAAAAAAAAAAACCACAAATAATAGTGAAAGATATTAGCCAAAAGAACATCAAAAAATTTCAACAACTGCAATAACTGGGTCAGAATCCATCCAGTGCACCCAAGTTCAGTAAACCAATCTTTAATTGCCATAGAAATTTTAAAATATATATAAAAATACATATATTTAAAGAGACGATAAAACTTAAAAATAAAGTATAAGTCTATTATCCTCGGGTCTTAGTCTTACCAAATCAAGGAGCTCATCATAATTTATGAACATATTGTAACTTCATGTGACGAGTCAAATAGCCAAGAGAAATAAAAAGTATGCACTTACATGGGCAAATCAGGATCATCCACCACATCTCCATTTACTCCTTGGTGCTTGACCACTTGAAGTTTATCATTCTGCCTTTTTCTCCACTCCTCCATTCTTTCCTTCCATGCTACAGTACCATACCCGTATATGGCCAAGTCTTTCTTAGGATCCATTGGACGAGGTGGCACTGCAAAATTAACATTGAGAATAGACTGAGCCAGTAACTCCCTTAACTGGAAAGAAAATTAATCATTCAGTCCAAAAAAAAAACTTACAAGAGGCCGAGGAATCAGAATATGACATAGGATGGACTCGCTGTGCACGACCCATAAATGGGGGAACAATAAGAGCATGCTTGTCAGCAGATATCCCATCATCCTTCATCAGATAAAGTTACTTTAAATTATGATTTACAAAATCCTAAATCCGTACATTGTTTATAGTAATAATCAAATCCCCACTTTCAGAAGAGTGAACAAGATTCATAGCATTTCAAATAAGTATACCTCTTGACCATAGGTAAGGAGAGGGATTTCAGGGTTAAGCAAAGCTGAATCCATCTCTGAGGAAGCATTAGACTGAGCACGGGCAAAGCGAGTAGAAGGGGGAATTGCACCTTCTACATTTTGATAGTATCTTGGATCATTGCTCTCATAATCAAACTCATTCTCCAAATCATCAAATTCTTCCTCTTCTTCATCTCCATCAACTCTCGGACTCCCTTTGATTTGATTAAGAAAATATTATGACCAAATAAGGAAGGATAACATATGCAATCGACTGAAATGGCAAAACTATTACCTTTAATGCGCTTGTATCTGGTTCTACATTGAGGGCAAGCTTGATTTCCCTCTCTTCTCTCGTATTCATAGCAGTTTCTGCAAACAGGGAAAGCACATTCATTGCAAGCCACGAATGGTTCCCCATCCACAGTTATTTCAATCTCATCTCCACAAATATTGCAAAAGTGCCCACTCAATTCTTTTACAGAGGTCACCTGTTAAAGGCAACAGATAATTGGGGCAATGTCAAATTACCAACAGATCAATAAAAATCAAGACTTCAGCAAAGCGTTTAACTCGAAATATCCATTTCAGTAATTACTCTCTTTTTTCCAATAAGTACCATTACAGTAATTACTTAACAAATTAACAAAAAGTACAGATATTTAAAGTCATAACATATAGATGAAACTTGTAGGAAATACAGATTATTGAAGACTCTGAAATCTAGAAAAGATCTGGGAAAACCATTTACTTGAATATAGATACAATGACTTGCAGGTTAAGAGTAAAAATAAGGGACATCAAAGTTTTGATAAATGGGTTTCTTAATTTTCTAAGGAAAAAGAACTTTAGGGAGGGAGAAACAAATAGGTAAAATAGCTTAAAACCCACAAAATACGAAGGAAATATGTGACTCAGAAACCAAATGGGAGTCCTCAAATCAAATGTAAATGGACCTATTAACCAAATCCAAAGGGGAAATTTTCTGATTTCAAGATCAAATTGAGCAAATGGGGTTATTTCTAGAGCAGAAAGAAACTCCAAATAACTAGAAACAACTAGAAAGGCTTAAGGACACATTAGTTTTTAACATATTTAAACCTCCATTCAGCAAAACCCATTTCAAGACCAATATCTGTTAAGAGGACCTCCAATAAGCAAAATGGGGTTACTTCTATAGCAGGAAGAAAACAAAAGTCCGACGAAATAAAAAAAATTAGAAAAACTTAAAAGAAAACATTTTTTAACAAATTTACACGATGGAGCAGAAACGCAGTTCAGAGCTAATTTCAAAAATAGCATAAACATGGGAAGTTGAGGGGGCACTACTTACTCTTCCAATCTCATCAGCATTGATAAGAACAAACTCATTTCTGTTGTGTGAACCAGCAACTAGTCTTCCTTTGGTATCCATCTAGCCCCAAAATCTGTGTCACAAACTCAATATTTCTCACAATAATCAAGACCCATAAGTGGAAGAAAATCAAGTCTTTCACTCTACCATAGCCCACTCTCTTAAACAATGAACACCCATCACAGCAAACACCAACCCCACATTAAATGTGCAGTACATAAATAAATGTATGCTGAAACCAATAAAATAAAAGAATCACTTTTTGGATTCTTTTCTTCAGAGGAACCGTGTTTAGGGTGTGTTTCGGTCAGAGAAAAGAATCAATGCTTGAAACAAGAGATCCAACAAATTAACAATACAGATAGACATTTAGAGAGAGAGAAACAGAGAAATAAAGGGGCAATGAAAGTAAAACGCGTAGGGCAGAAACGAACAGAGATCGGTTTGATGGATCTGTGAGTTGGGGCCCACTGATGGTGGTGAAGGTGGTGGAAGGGCCCCCTCCGTGCCGCGGTGGAGATGTCGTATAACTTGTCTTTGGGGGTTGCTAATGGCTGCCTGGATTAAGGGTTTTTTTTTAATTTACTGTCACTCTCTCGTGGTAAGAAAGTGAAATTAGCATCAATGATTTATGTAGATATAGTGGGAGAAAGACATGGAAATATTATAAAAATAAAAAAAGGAGTACATTTTTAGGAAGTTATTAGGAACTAAGGTACCAAATGTTGGTCCAGGGGTAAACACTTTTGATCTCTATATAGATATCAGCAGTTTGAATTTACGTGTGAAGTCACGAGTTCGAATCTCGCAATTATTAATTAAAAGTTTACATAAAAATATATTTAAAAAAGAAAAAAAGAGATAGTGTCGTGTGTAAATTGAAGACTTATGTGAAATTTTACTGAAATCAGTGCTTAATGTTTTCAGTAAAAAACTTAATGTAACTTAAAAATCCGTGTGATTTTATAAATTCAGCAAAAAATTGTGACATTTCATTTTAAAATATTATGTTATTTAATGTTATTATTATTCATTCTAAAAAAAACTGTGAAATAAGAAAATCTTGTGCAATACATCAAATAGCCACTTCATTTTTCGTAATTATTACGACGTTGACGAAAGTGAGTTACAGTTGTAGTGAGATAAAAGACGCAAACACGTCAATAGCTTTCTCTTCCAGAACCATCACTGTCACCTTCACTTTGGTCGGTTCGTAGTGGCGTTTGGAGTGTTGGTCTGGTGAGTGGACCATCCATTGTTCTTTACACATTTGCATTACATAAATTATTTTATAAATCAAATAAATTGTTTTTATAATAAATTATGTAATAGCATAATTAAATAAATCATTTTTTATAAATTATGTAATAAATGAATAAGATTTTAAATGCATGTTTGAATTAGTGGCTTTTGAGACTTTTAAATTTAAAACACATAGTTAAAATATGTTTGATAAATCAAAAGTTGTAATCTAAAAAGAGCTTTTAAACGACTGTTAAACCTGAAAGATACCGTATCAAAAAATTAGTGGTGTGGTTTCATAAATTAAAAGTTGTCATATTTATTTTAGTTAACTTAAAATCTTACCAATATTAAGAGAGAAAATTTCCACATTATGTAAATACTTGTTACTATTGACATGTATTTTGTTTAAATTAAATTTTTAAAAAAAAAACTCCAAAGGAAAATAAATATATTATTCATATTAACATATCAATTTTGGAATAAATACCTTCATAGTAATAACAAACATACTAATATAAAATTACTTTTAAATTAATAAAATTTGGTAAAAATAAAACTAATCCACATAGTAGAGTCCAATAGAACTATCAAGTATTATAACAAAACTCATAAAAGATATTAAGTAAAGTTTTGTCTACATAATTATAATGTGAAATTAATTATATAGTTGCACTAATTAAAAATACTTACTACAACTCAATAAAAAATATATATATACTCTTCAATTAACATATCAATTTAGGAATAAAAATTTTAACAACAACAACATATATATCAATATAGTAAAATAAGTAATATTTTTGTTCACTTTATTTCATTTCAATCACAATATCTGTATTTTAATCGAACAATAATTATTTTATAGCTTCAACATCTATAAGCTATCGAACATAATTTTTAATTTTTATAAACAAATATAATTATATTAATTATAATAGCTAACACAACTACAATTGTATCATTTACAAAAATCGTACAAACGATCGAGCCCTAAATGCATTTAGGCTTAAAATATCTAGACCCATTAGTCAAACATTCACTTTATATTGTTTAACAAATTTTCAACTTTCATTTACCAAAACAAATAATTTTCAGATTAGGTGACTCACAAGGGACTAAGAGCGGGGACTAACATCTAGCTAAGCAATTAATTGAACCGTACGATTTGGGACCAAGCCAGTTCAAGATCGGAACAAAATTAATTTATTATATATTCTAAAATTTATCTCTCGATAAAAAATTTAATTCAAATTTGATTTAAAATATTAATAAAAAAATATGAACACATTTTAATATTTAATTAATTATTAGGATCTTATGAAGTTGTTTTTTATTATTGATATTTAGTGTGACTCGTTGAAAAAATTTAAACTATAACGCTTGGGTCGGTAATTAAAAGAACATCACATGTATTTGATTTCAAACTCAATAAATTATACGAATATAATCTAAACAAGTCAATACTCGAATCAATTTGATTCGTTTACACACACACACACATAGATTTGTTATGGGTTTAAGTTCTAACAAAATTTAGACTTTCTTGTTCAAATTATTAAAGAAAATAGATCTTGATTCACCTTCTAAAATTCGAAAACTTATTAAGTTTAAAGTATATTTTAGCCTGATTAATTAGTTATTTTAAATTTAACTATAATATAAAGGGGATACCCCTTTAAGAAACTACCCTAATGAAGATATTGTTTGGCATTTTACATAACTAAAATAAATGTTATAATTATTTTAAATTGTTATTTAGCTTTATTTTGTCTTCGAAAGTTTTGAAAATGCAGAAAAAAATATTACACTCCACGCATAGTATGTGCGAGAGACAATCGACTAGTGCATATAATGATAATTTTAATAACAATTTGATCTCCCTATTTTTATTTACCAAACTAAACCATCTCTTTTTTAATCTTCTGCGGAAACCTCTTTCTCACCATCTTCGGTGATGTACTTTTTGAATAAAATGAATTATGGCTTAAAAAAAAAAAAAATTCTCTTTTTTTGGGCCTCAATTTGTAGGGCATGAATCAGTTAGAATCGAGCAAGACTCGACCAGCGGATTTTAAAACATTTTTAGCCCACAACATTATTATATATATTAAGTGATTATTATATATGAAAAAAATAGGTGTGTACACCTGTTCACATAGTTAGATGAGTGTATGAGTGTTTTAAATATTGTATTCTAGCAAATTAATAGTAAAAAATATAATACTTAAACCACTCATGCTTACCTAATGATGTGAGTAAGTGTGCATCTCTCACACTCTCATTATATATATATATATATATAAGTGATGTTTGTTTGTCTAGGGAAATTATTTAAACTTTACCTCACTTTATTAATTCTATAAGATAAATTATTTGAGGTTGGAAAAATCAAACGAAACTTTCATATTTTAATTTTATAAATATATCCTCTACAGTTCTACTCCTTATGTTTACATGTTTAATTTTTTGTTCTAAAAGAATATCATAGCACGTATATCAATTAATATTTTTTCAATGTAAGCATATTCAAATTATAGGTGATTAGATTTTTTTCTTCTCTTATTTTTCTTAATTTGTGAAGTGACCATGACATCATTTTCAGAACAAATGAAGTATATTAGAAAAAGGAAAAGATGCAAGAACTCAATATTTTCAGTATTATATGAAATTTTTATATCTTAAACAGTATGGTGTTAGTGGAAATAAAATAAACTATGGAGTGCTATGTGCAAGTATTTTTTTCGATGAAAAAATGTCAACGTTGAATCTAGAGAATATTCGTTCCCAAACGATGGGTCACATAACCGACAAAATATTAGTGGGCCCCATAACATAATGTAAGAACCCAGTATTTTTAATATTTTGAAGTACTAAATAAAATTATTTGGTTTCCGACAAATAGAATGTCAACGTTAAAGTTAGGCAATATTTATTTCCGTGCGGAACGCCGCAAAGTTTTTGTGGACCCCACAACCGA
>JAUMHB010076666.1:0-12562 GCA_032359685.1 Pittosporum tobira | reverse complement strand
ATTGGGCTTTTAAGCAATTTATTGATAATTTAAGGGCAAAAGATGAGAAAATATATAGTATAAAATAGCCCTTATCACTACGACAGATATAAAATCAACAAAAAAATAAAATTAGAGGATAACAATTTACGTGAAAATCTAAATTCAAAAAAAAATTCAAGTGAAAGACAAGAGAAATTTACTAGAAATCAAAATCTAAACACAATATATGTAGAGAATACTGAACTTGTATCTTAGATACACCTAATTTTATAATTTCACACAATTGGCTAACAATGAGAATATTTAATAGCATTTGGAGCATGGATTCCATGTTACTGGGGGAGCTTATTTATCTATAATATAAAGTAGCAGGAAGGGTTTTTTTTCTTTTGGTTGGTGACCTCGATATGATGGTAAAATAAAGTAAATTATAGCAAAATAAATAAATATAAATTTTATCATTCAGCCTAATTTGAAATTGCCTAAACCTCTTACAACTTAATCCTATTTTTCTCATCAAATACTAAAAATCAGGAAATTTCTTTTGCATACACACATAGTATATGCTCATAAAACTACGTCTTGAGTATGAAATCCAAAACATGCCTAAAATTACACTAACATTTTTATAAACCAAAACAAGAACTTAAAATTCTATGAGCTATAATTGGAATTAGAACTGTATTTTTTATGACATGAGATATATTGTGTTTCCATGTTAGACAGAAAAAGAAAAATTTTGAAATTTTGGAATGAATGAAAAAGATTAAGTAGTATGTGATAATATTTGTAATTTTATATGATACATACACATAAAGATACACTCACACATATAGGTATTAATAATTTAATTTTTTTAATAATGTCTGAAATTGAATCACAAGATGTGGAATTCATTAAGAATGATTGTGACACCCCCAATTTTTCACTACTGAATCCAAGTGGCAAATTGGTCGTCAGATATCATCTCAATATACTTGAGTAGTCAACATTTTGACAACTCGCCCTGTTATATCTTACAAGGACCTCACATACAAATATGCATACAACGGAAGCAATAGTATTAGAATAATAATATTCAATATAATAATAGGGTTCTAGTACGAAACAAAGTCGTACAACTTAAACGACTGAAAACATACTAGTTAGACAAATCCAAACTCCCTAGTAATGCTCTAACTTTTCCTTGCATTTGGAGGACTCACCTCGCTCCCTGACCTCTGGAAGGTTTACAAAACATAACAAGAAATGAGCGATAGGGCTTAGCAAGTAAACTATTCATATTTTTGAATTTAAAACAACGCTCCTTCCACTCAAAAAGTCAAAATGATAGTTTTGAGTCATAAACAGTTTATTTGAAATTCATGAGTTTGAACAATGAATTTCCATAATACATGCATGATTTACGAAGTAAAGTGATATCATGCAAAATTAAAATTTAACAGTTGAATAATTAAACACCAATTCATTTCATTTGGCATTTCTGCCCGACACTTATGTCATAAAGTCATCCTTGACACAAAGTCAAGTTTAACTCAAACTCATGCCCGTATACGTCACAGCTACAGGAATTAACCATGTAAGGTCCCGACACACCGGTCTTCAGCTATGTTCAATATTCGATATTGAATAACTCATACAATTCACAATGGCATTTCAAACAATCGTGGCATGTCATACACGAATGATATGTATGAACATTTTAAATAAGCATATTGATCATGCTTGCATATCCAATAATGTATAAGCATTCAACTCATACAATCATGGCAATCACGTATAACGAATGCAGGATTATACGTATGAAGCTGAAGTAATTAAACATGTATAAGCGAAAAAATTAACGTATACAAGTAGGGAATAATTTAACTTGCCTTAGTGTAGCTTCCTAGCGTTCCTTGAAAAGCACTTGCCTACTCTTACGCTCCCCTCGTCCTATCTTGTCCGGTTCCTAAATCAATAACGATCTAATGTCAGTAACTTCGTCTTAATATCAATCGCTCACTCTTAATTTAAAACTAAGCAGCTTGAATTTCCTAATTGAATTGAAATTAAATGCACAAAAAATTCAAAAAGCAAAATCTTCATTAATTAGACAACTCATCATTTGATTGACCACATACAATTATTCCTCGTATTTATCCCGGGGTATTTTTAAAACCCTAAAATACATCATCGGATTAATTTGTACAGTAGATGGTAAATGTAAATAATATATAATTTAACCTTGGTGGAAATTCCCAATTCGAGGCACAATTTGTAAATAAAAAGGTTGGTGGCATGGAGTAGGGGCATTTTTATAATTTTCCCAACCTAGGGGTAGTTTGGTAATTTGACTGTAGGAGGGTATTTTGGTATCTTAAACTTGAGGGGTATCTTTGTAATTTAACCATTCAGGGGTACTTTGGTGATTTAGCTAACTAGGAGTATTTTGGTAATTTGGCTAATCAGGGGTATTTTGGTAATTTGGCTAACCAGGGGTATCTTGGTAATTTGGCTAACTAGGGGTATCTTGGTAATTTGGCTAATCAGGGGTATTTTGGTAATTTTATCCTTCTAAAAATAATAATAATATTGAAAATAATAATAGTATTATTATTACCATAATAGTAATAATAATAATAAATAATAATAATAATAATAATAATAATAATAATAATTAAAAAAATAATAATAATAATGATAATAATATATTTATTATTTAGGTAAATTAATATTTAAAATAGTTATTTAAAAACAGTTGACCAAGTCAACCATGGACTTGTTGACCTAGTCAACTCCTCATTCGTCACCGTCGCCTAAGAAGCAGCCTTGTCGGCCGTCGGCTTGGTTGTCAGGCAGAAGCAGCACGCACACATACACACACACACAAAAGTGAACGGGGAATCCTGGATTTATGGACCTTTCATTAGTGAAAGGTATGAATTTCACTGCCCCGTGCCATAAAACGACCAAATCGTTTCGGGTCCTTCTCCGGCCATGGCCGTGGTAGCCATGGTCGGCGACTGCACCTTCCGGCCAAGCTCAAATTTTGGTGAAATTGAGCCCCAAAAATCGATTAAAAATCACTACAGTTATCATTACGACATAAGGAATGCAATGGAACCATCAATCGACACAAACAACATCGAATTCATGGCTAAAAATCTGAATTTGGCCATGGCTTCAAGACTCGACTGTAATTTAACCTTGGGTGGTCTAATCTTTGCTAAAATCCATGTTTTAAAGCTTGAATCCATTCTATTTTAGCTCAGGAACAAAAGTTCTCTATCAATTTCACAAAACATTAACTTTTTTGCAAGAATCGATTTTTTCCAAATTCAAGAATTAGGGTTCTTCATACCCGACTGTAAATCGAGCAATCCAAGGCCATACAAGGTTCAAGATGATCGATTGAGGGTGAAAAACACATCTATGAGACTCTATGCAGCTAATCAAAGCATTAATTTGAACAAACATTACCAAAAATAAAATCTTTCATTTTGTACTTATGAACAAAGCTTGGAATATGCAATTAGGGTTTTTGTGCTATAATCTGATGTTTTGGGATGCGTGGGTAGGTGTGTATTATAGGCTAAGCTAGGGTTTCTAATTCTGGTGAGTCACCAATGATTGGGGACAAAAGCATGTGCAACCTTATCCTTAATTTCAAAATGGGTATGAGATAGAATGGAATATGCCAATGGAATAAAGAACATTCTAGGAAAAAAGAATATTCTGATGCCTATGTGGCAGTGGATCCCACCTGTCTGCTGTCTTTTCCTAAATTTGAATAAAAATATCTCGTTTCGTGTATCGATTGCACTGTTAATTAATAAACTACTAAATATTCAAAAAATATGAAAAGTCAATATTATACGCTATTCCTATTTTTTGGCATGCTACGAATTCAACGGCGCTGTTCATTTTTCCAAACGACACTCCGATCAAAAAGTCAACTCGGGGCTAAGTTAAATTGAAAATCCGACGGTGTTTTGATTCACTATATTTCCAAGCTGATTCCAGATTTTCAATCATTTTATGATGTTGAACACTTTATAAATTTTTTGTTAAATTGACCAAAATTCCCTTGGTCATGTCTTTGGTCAAAATGATCAAAATGCCCTCGGTCATGTCTTTGGTCAAAATAACCAAAATGCATTCGGTCATATCTTTGGTCAAAATAACCAAAATACCCTCGGTCATATCTTTGGTCAAAATGATCAAAATGTCCTTGCACATGACATTTATCAAAATGAACAAATTGCCCTTAAGCCTAATATCTTTACTTTAATTTAAATTTTTATATTATAATAATACAAAAAATAATTACCATTAAATAGGATTTTTTTATAGACGTTCGTTCATAGAAATCGGGTTCTCACATTCTCCCCTCCTTACAGAAATTTCGTCTCCAAAATTTTACATATCAAACAAATGGGGGTACTTCTTCTTCATGTCACTTTCTAGTTCCCATGTCGCTTCTTCGGCGTCATGGTTCCTCCAAATCACTTTGACCGACACAACTTATTTGTTGCGTACATTCTTGACTTGTCGATCGACGATCGCTATTGGGACCATCATCGAGACCTTATGACAATTCCAATATACTTAAAAATTCGACTATATGAATCATCGAGACCTTATGACAATTTTAAATAGCTTGAGAGCGTAAGTTACATCTAAAATTTGACTATATGAATTGTCGAGACCTTATGAAAATTCCCATATACTTAAAAAATATATCAATTAATTAACACGTATGTTAAAATCTATAGATGTGTTATATCCCAGAAAGAGTAGCGATCAACCCATTTCCTAAGTATGAAATCCCCGAGGAAGAATTTGACTCAAAAGATGAGTCAAGAGAGGAAGAGCCAGTAATAAGAAACCCCTTAAGAAACGCCAAAGATGGGCGATAATATTGGGTACATCCCTAATACGTCGATAACGAACTAGTGCCAGAAGATATGAGGTTTTATGTAAACAGTGACGACGATGATGACGAGGACATGAGGTCCTTCCTAGACGGTTACAACCCGTACGATGAGGACGAACAGATGTCAAACCACGAAGAGTATGAGAATGATGAGGAGGAGTTAATGGTTGAGGAAGAGACCCACCCGGCCGGAGAAAAGTTGGCTACACCTATTTCACCACCTACCCAGTTACCCCCATTCCCAACGCCCCGCTCAAACATGATGAGTGAGGATTGTCTATGGGAGAGACTTCTCATTAAACTGTCAGGCTCAGCCTGAGAACCTGATGCAGAACCCAATGCAACAGTTTGTGAACATGTTGCGGGATGCTTTCCAGAATATGCCACCCCCTCCAAACAACGACAACCAGAATCAAAACAACATGGTCCCACACGCAGTCACATTCAAAGAATTTTAGGACGTGCAGCCACCCACCTTCCAGGGCAGTAAGGAGCCGACAGAGGCTCAAACCTGGATAAAGGAAATAGAAAAGGCCTTCAAGATCTGTTGTGTAGTAGATGACCAGAAGATGGTGTTCACTTTGTACATGCTGAAAGGGGAAGCCAACTTCTGGTGGGAAGCCACTGAGCAAAAGGAGGAGATAGATGAAGAAGTGGGAGAAAACGATGCTGCCGGAGAGGCCGAAGAAGAAGGCGTCATCGATTGAGCGGCGATTCAAATAACTATTCTTTGAGAAGTATTTCCCCATAAGCATGGCAGACAGGATGAAGACAAGATTTCTGAAACTAAAGCAAGGGAAAACATGACCGTGGCGAAGTATGACATGAAATTCAATGAACATGCACGTTTCACTCCGCATCAGGTCAACACTGAGAGGAGGAAGGCTAAAAAGTTTGAGCAAGGGTTAAAACCCTGGCTCTATAATAGGGTATTTGTCCTAGAAATAGACAACTATGCGAAGCTGGTGGAGAAAGTGACAATCGCCGAAGGAAGTGGAGATGCCCTATCAAAATTCAACAAGGGCACCAAGAAGAAAGATATGAAGAAAGGGAAATAGAATGGAGGAGGATTAGCTGAGGGGAAACACAGCCAATAGAACAGGGCCCAGGAAAGCAACAATCAGAAGAGGCCCAGTGAGGAGAGCAATGGAGGAGGGTCTACCCAGAGGAAGAAGGGGGATGAGTGCAAAAGCTATGGGAAGAACCATGGCGACAAGTCATGCTTGAAAAGGAAGAATGTTTGCTACCATTGTAGTCAACCAGGCCACATGGCGATTGTTGGGATAGCTTTGATCTTTGACCTCCTCTAAACCTGGTTTCTAGCTGGGCACATGTCAGTAGCAGGATAAAGTAAACCTGAAACACGGGAAACACAAGGGGAGTGTTCCCTTGTTCCCCTCTCCAATGCTTAAGTTAGCAAGGATAAAGATGTAGATCTAATTATCGAGTGAGAGACGGAAGGGATTACCAAAGTATTTTTGTGGAGTTTGGAGTGTCTTGTTTTGGTGAGTTTTCTGGTGTATCATTGAGTCTAGGCTCTTGTGTGTTTGTCGAAAAATGGAGTGCCCAAAGAGTCCCCCTTTCTGTATGAAGGAGGAGGTATTTATAGCCCTTTTGCTTTGACCCACAGCCCCATAAAGTAGGTATAGTGCGCCTATTATGAGTTGACAGTAGGTATAACACGCTTGCTTTGAGTTGATAGGGTTGCAGTGTTAGGCGGCTGATTTGACATCGTCTGGGAACTTTGTTTTTTGCCTTCGACCGTTGGGCTCGAGTCAGGCAGGGCTGGGCGTGTCTGACAGGGCCGAGTGGATCCGCTACCTGGGTAGGCTAAGGCCAAACTCAATTTAGGAGCTCCTGATGGTAAGGTCCAGGAGGGACCGATGCGGGTACAAACCCCTGGGAGGTCGATTGGCCGAGCTTTGTGCTTTTTGGGAGTTGAATGCCAAGGGCCAATCCTTCATTAGGCATGGTAGGTTGCCGAGCCTTGAGGATAGCAGGTCAGATATGCTGCTTTGTAGTACAGGACTAAGCCTTGAGGATAGGAGTAGGCCGGTTGGATGTCATATTGCCACGCGGGTGTTAGGTCGCCACGTGGGATGCCACGTTGCCCTAGTTAGGGCCAAGGTGGAAACCCTAACCCTAATTTAGGACAAGAGCAATAATCGAACGAGGCCCAGTGAGGAGAGCAATGGAGGAGGGTCTACCCAGAAGAAGAAAGGGGACGAGTGCAAAAGCTATGGGAAGAACCATAGCGATAAGTTATGCTTGAAAGGGAAGAATGTTTGCTACCATTGCAGTTAACCAGGCCACATGGCGACTAACTGCCCGAACCCGAGTACCCCAGTGTGTTTCACATGCAGAGAGAAGGGGCACATCTCACCTAACTGCCCCAAGAAATCTACTAACTCTGCAGGGAGTGGGAGGGGACCGAGGCCACTATTGACTGGAGGAAATGCATAGCCACTGCGTCTTACTGCTCAGACTTACAACATGACTGTCAAGGATACCACAGATTCAGCTGACATGGTGACAAGTACACTAATTGTCAATTCAATACCTACCAGCATACTGTTTAATTCGGGAGCTACTCATTCCTTTGTGTTTGCCCAATTTGCGAATAAATTTAACGTAAAAAGCAAAAAATTGGAAATCCCATTGGAAGTAAAAGTAGCTAGTCAGAAAGTATTCCCAGTTTACGACGTGTATAAAAATTACATAATAGAAGTCGACGACCGTAGACTCCCGGTCGACTTAATACAGTTCCCTTTAGGGGAATTCGACGTCATCTTAGGGATGGAATGGCTGAATCCGTATAAAGCAACAATAGATTGTCGGAAGAAGATGATTATCCTTAGAACAATCATGAACAATTGAATTTCATTCTTTGGTAGCAGAAACTCAAAGCCAATGAATTGTTTGACGATGGTCAAAGCAAAGAGAATGATGAGGAATGGATGTTTAGCCTATTTGGCCCACGTACGAGATACCCGATCAAACAAAGTCAACATTGAAGACATCTTGGTAGTGAACAAGTTTAAAGATATATTCCTAGAAGAACTACCGAAACTACTCCCAAATTGAGAAATAGAGTTTCCCATCGACTTAACCCCTGGAGCCGCATCGATTTTGAAGGTACCATACTGTATGGTACCAGTGAAAATGAAGGAGCTGATAGAACAACTGCAAGAGGTGCTAGATAAGGGATTCATATGACCAAGTGTTTCACCATAGGGAGCGCTAGTACTGTTCATATGAAAGAAAGATGGATCGATTCGATTATGTATCAGTTATATAGAGTTAAACAAGATCACAATTAAGAATAAGTATCCCTTCCCTAGGATTGATGATCTGTTTGACCAACTAAAAGGTGCGATGTACTTTTCAAATATTGACTTAAGATTCGGATACCAGCAGTTGAAGATCCGAGGAGAAGATATTCAGAAAACTACGTTTAGGACGCATTATAGACATTACAAATTCCTCGTGATGCCATTTGGTTTGACGAATGCGTCGGTTGCCTTCATGGATCTGATGAACTAGGCATTCAAACCCTACTTGGACAAATTCATAATAGTGTTCATAGATGACATCTTGATCTATTCGAAAATGAAGGAGGAGCACATAAAACACCTCAAGATAACACTGGACATGTTGAGAAGGGAGAAGTTGTACGCTAAGCTGTCAAAGTGCGAATTTTGGCTACAGAAAGTACAATTTCTTGGGCACATGGTGAATAAGGATGGGATTGCAGTAGACCCGGCTAAGGTGGAAGCTGTGGCTAATTGGGTCAAACGTAAGACGCTTACGGAGATCAGGAGCTTCTTAGGGTTAGCTGGCTACTATCAGAGATTCATCCAAGATTTTTCGAAAATAGCTATGCCATTAACCAACCTAACCTAGAAGACCGTCAAATTCGAATGGACCCCAAAATACAAGCAGAGTTTTCAGGGGCTAAAGAAGAGGCTAACTACAGCCCCGGTTTTATCACTACCAGATGAAATTGGAGGGTTTGTAGTATACAACGATGCATCATCGAAAATGTTGGGATACGTGTTGATGCAACATGGGAGGGTGATTGCATATACTTCTCTGCAGCTGAAAGATTTTGAGAAGAGATACCCTACTCATGACTTGGAGTTGGCAGTTGTGGTCTTCGCCCTGAAGATTTAGAGGCACTATCTCTACGGTGAAAAGTGTGAAATCTTCACGAACCACAAAAGCCTGAAGTACATATTCACCCAGAAGGATCTAACTATGAGATATATGAAATGGTTGAAATTGATTAAAGACTACGACTACACCATCAATTATCACCCGGGCAAGGCTAACGTGGTAGTTGATGCGCTGAGTCGTCAAAAGAAGCTGAATGCACTGTTAATACAAGAAGAAATAAAGAGAGACTTTGAACGCATGCAACTCGAAGTAAAGTTCCCCAGAGAAGGAGCAGAAGTACTGGGAACAATCAGTATGAAACCAATGCTGATTGACCCAATTAAAGAAGTGCAGAAAAAGCACGAAGGAGAAGGCAAAAGGCTAGTTGAGAAAGGAAGAGAGAAATATCACTAGAGTGGAGATGGGATACTACGGTTTGGGAAATGGATATGGATTCCCTAATATGATGAATTTAAGAGGGAGATTTTGCATGAGGCACACAACTCAAAATTTTCTGTGCACACTGGCAACATCAAAATGTACGATGATCTTCGCAAGGACTTTTGGTGGCCGAATATGAAGAGGGAAATAGTTGAATGGGTGAGTAGCTATTTGACTTGCCAGCGAGTTAAAGCAGAACACCAAAAATCGAGTGGATTGCTGCAACTGTTAGAGATTCCCGAGTGGAAGTGGGAGAACATCAGTATAGACTTTGTCACGGGACTACCCCCAACCTTGAGAGGTATGAATGCGATTTGGGTCATTGTTGACCGATTGACCAAATTAGCACACTTTGTGCCAATTAAGGAAACTTATAAGATGGAGCAATTAGTGAAGATGTACGTTAAAGAGATAGTGAGTAGACACGACGTGCTAATTTCGATCGTATCTGATCGAGACGCTAGGTTTATATCACGATTTTAGAACAGTTTCCAAGAGTATTTGAGAACACTGCTCAACATGAGTATGGCATACCACCCCCAAATGGACGGACAAAGTGAAAGAACGATACAGACATTGGAGGATATGCTGAGGGCTTGTACAATAGACTTCAAAGGGAATTGGGATGATCACTTACCGTTGATCGAGTTTGCTTACAACAATAGTTATCATGCGAGTATAGGGATGTCACCTTTTGAAGCGTTGTATGGGAGGAAGTGTAAAACCCCATTGTATTGGAATGAAGTTGAGGAGAGGAAGCTGGAAGGACCTAAGCTGCTGCAACAAGTCGAAGATGCTATCAAGATTATTCGCAAAAGGATGAAAGCAGCTCAAGATAGATAGAAAGAGTATGCGGATTGCCACGGAAAGGATAAAACCCTAGAGGTGGGCGAATACGTATTTCTAAAAGTTTCACCTTGGAAAGGGATGATGAGATTTGGCAAGAAGAGGAAACTGAGTCCTAGATTTATAGGAGCTTTCCAAATCTTAAGGAGAATCGGAGCAGTGGCCTACATATTAGCTCTACCGCCAGCCTTGGGGCATATTCACAACGTGTTTCACATAGCTATGCTGCTCCCATACAAACCTAATTTTCGTAGAGCAATCGACTACCAACCTATTGAGATAAATCAGGACTTGACCTATGTCGAAGTCCCAGTAATGATAGTTGACCGCCAAGTCAAGAAACTACACAACAAAGAGGTCGCATTAGTCAAAGTGATATAGAGGAACCACGACATCGAGGAAGCAACGTGGGAGCTAGAAAGCGATATGGAGAAGTACCCTCAATTATTTCATATGTAAAATTTTGGGGATGAAATTTCTGTAAGGATGGGAGAATGTGAGAACCCAAATTTATTAGTGAATGATTTATAATATAATTTTTTTTTTATATTATTTGATGAAATTATTTTCTGCATCATTATATTACAAAAAATTGAATTAAAATAATAAATATTATGCTCAAGGGCATTTTGGTTATTTTGACAAAGGTTATGCTCAAGGGCATTTTAGTCATTTTGATAAAGGTTATGCTCAAGGGCATTTCAATCATTTTGACAAAAGTGATGCTCAAGGGCATTTTAGTCATTTTAACGCAAGATATGGCTGAGGGTATTTTGGTCATTTTTGTAAAAGTTACGCTAAGGGGAATTTTGATCATTTTGACCAAAAAATCAAAAAGTGTTCAAAATCGTAAAACGACTAAAGATCTGGAATTAACGCGGAAAAATAATAAATCGAAACGCCGATGAATTTTTGATTTGACCTAGTCCTAAGTTGACTTTTTGATTAGAGTGTTGTTTAGAAAAACAGATAGCACCGTTGGAACCACAGCTTGCCAAAATGTAAGAATATAGTATAATATTGTATTTTGTGATTTTTAACTTTTTAATTAATAAATCAATTGGTTCACGAATTGAGGCAAAACAACAATTTGAGATTTGAATTTTCTAGCCAAGTTGACCAGGTGGGGCCCACTGACGCGCAGGCTCCCAGACCTTTTGTCCTTTCCCCCCCCCCCCCCCCCCCCAACCCCCCCTTTTTCTTTCTTTTTTCTTTTTCTCCCCTTTCATTTTCTTCTCTTTCTTTTTGCCCCCATCCAAAATCTCCAAAATTGCAGATTTCTAAATATGTGTATGGTTGCTTTCGAGCATCGATTTAAGTTGTGTTTGACCTAGCAATTGGCCTTTAAAACTCAAAATCGTCAAGCCCTAATTCATAGAGCAGCAGAGGAAAAATTTGTAAAAAAAAGGTTTTCTCTGTTCTTGGTATGTAAAATTTGAAGGCTTGATTTTGTTGTTGTTTAGATTAATTTGATGATTATAATAGCATTTAGGAGGTTCTTAAAATTGATTTAGCCTTCAATCGATCAAAACGATCAAGAATCGAGCCAAATAAGGCCGATTTATAGTTGACTTACCTTTTGACGTGTTCTTGATCAAAAATTGGAACTTTGGGCTCAAATCGAATGTGTTTGAGTTGATTAAAGGGTTCAATGGATTCCTGCAGTTGCAAGGATCATTTTGGTACCTTTTAATCTAGTTTTCATACTGTTTTAAAGCCTGTTTGAAATTCCCGACGAGCTTGTGGCCGTCGGTGATAGCTTTTTGGCCGGAACTAAGGATGATGAATATGGCCTTCCTGTTCTTGAGGTTTCAGGTCACAGGGATGATGAAATTCAATGTTCCATCAATCCCTCTGCCACAAAACTGAGTTTACCCTTTGGTCCTCTGTGTGTGTGTGTGTGGCCATGGCAGCCCACTGCTGATCACTACTAAGCCGGCCGACCGACCAGCCTATCAGTCAGGCGGTCGGAGACGAGGAAGATGGGTTGACCAGTCAATGGTTGACTTGGTCAACTACCGCTTGGCCCTACTACCCAGTCATTGTAGGCCAATGCCATGACGGGTGACCAGGACGACCGACCAGTTAGTCATTCAGATGGTCGGATCCGAGGAGAATGGGTTGACCAGGCCAACCAGTCAATGGTCGATGTGACGCCCCCAAATTTCCAACTCCAAGTCTCATGGAAATCTGGTCGTCAGATAATAACTAAATACATTG
>JAUMHB010076655.1:0-12563 GCA_032359685.1 Pittosporum tobira | reverse complement strand
ATTTTAAGCAAGCGTAAGTAATAAATGTAGAGATAAAGAGACTAAGTGTGACGGTTGAAAAAATAAAAATTACCTAAATATAATCGTATATCAACGTGTAACATTGACCCATGAACATATATTATTTGACACACAAAAAAATTAATTATATAATTGACTAATTAATTCATAAAATATAAAAAGTCGGCCTTGTTCGCGATGCACGTTCTAGTTAAAAATAATCCATAATCTTATACTACGATTAATTAGAAAGATTTAATTAGAAAACTGAGTAAAAACTAAAAAGGAGTTGTAATACAGTAATTGTACTCAATAAGAACGTGCCGCGTACCCGGATAGCTTCGCACGTCTGCGTGTCATATTCTGATTGGATAGCCCACCACCGTCTACAGATATATGCACACTATATAACATGTACGTACTTCTGTATCTCTCGATAGTTGTCCGACAAATACATCGGAGGCAGGAGACACAGAAATCGAGTTAAACATGGGCGACTCTGAAGGTAACTCAGGAAATAATACGGGTTCCGGAGTTACTATCAACATCCGAGGCTCAAACGGGTCCAAGTTCGCGGTGCGGGCTCGACTCGAAGCGACAATTGGGGAATTCAAAACCCTAGTTGCTCAGAATTGCGATGTACCAGCTAATCAACAGCGCTTGATTTACAAGGGCCGTATCCTCAAGGACGATCAAACCCTAGAAAGTTATGGTAATGAACTGTTGATGATGATTTATTGTAGCATTCATTTGTAGTTATCATACTAATTATTATTTGTTGAATTCCTAAAATTTATATTTTTGATTTTCAGTTATGAGAATAAAGATTGAATTTTTAGCTCGTCTGATAAATAAGCATATTTAGCTTTCCCTAATGAATTTTTAAGCATTATATAAAGTGAAAATATAACATTTGAAGTGAAGTTTTATGAAATTGAAATAAGCTAGAAATTATTTTTACAGGAGGGTCTTTGAATCTGGAGTTTGGTTTAATACGCCACATGGATAAACATATTGTATATAGAGTACTAATAGTAATCATAACAATAATGTCAGTGCTGTGATTGACCCTTACATTCAGATATGTCTGTTTTTAAGTTAAGATATGAGATGACTTTTTTAGTCAAAATTTGCGAAATCCTAAGATTCAAAAGTGATACGATTAATACTTAATACATTTGAATTAGTTTAGAATGGTTAATACTTATTTATACTCGAAACAAATAAATCTGTATTGGTCTTAAACTTAATTTCGAAAATTGACTAAAAGAATCAAAGAGGAATGGAGGGCCACTTTAGTTTAGAGCAAGTGTTGAATCAAGTTTCGGTTTGATTTTATAAAGTTATATTTTGGTGTCCGCCACTAATTATTTTATTGGTAACTACATTTTATTTGTTTCTAGTTTCTTCCCTCTGTATTTTTACCTCACTTTGTGGCATTGTTCTCTTCTATTATGAAGGAGTGCAGGAAGAACATGCAGTACACTTGGTTCGCGGTTTTGTGCCAGATGCATCTGCCAATAGCGCAAGTGTTGGTGCTCCTGCTCCTGGTGGCCCAAACAGCACTCCTGCCGTTGCAAGGGGAGTTGGTTCTAATGAAATGCAGGGTTATGAAAGCGGTCTTGTATCTTCTCTGTTTCCTGGCCTTGATGGTAATGCGCTTGGTGGAAGTGGAGCGTATGGTTTATTTGGTGACCTTCCTGGTTTTGACCAAATGCAGCAACAACTTTCAAGCAACCCCAACATGATGAGGGAGATGATGAACATGCCTCTTATGCAGAACCTGCTGAATGACCCTGATATTATTCGCAATTTTATGATGAGCAATCCTCAGATGCGTGAAATCTTTGATCGAAATCCCGAACTTGCACATATTCTCAATGACCCCAACACTCTTCGTCAAACAATGGAAACTGCAAGGAACCCTGAACTCATGAGGGAGATGATGCGAAACACTGACAGGGCCATGAGCAACATTGAATCGTTGCCCGAGGGATTCAACATGCTGAGGCGAATGTACGAAAATGTGCAAGAGCCACTCCTTAATGCAACTGGTGCGGCTGTGAACAATGGAAATGGTCTAGGATCAAACCCTTTTGCAGCTCTTATGGGAAACCAAAATGGGGCACAGGTAGAAGATCGATCTACTACCGCTTCAACCGAGGGTTCAGATGCTAACAGTGGATCTGCTGTGCCAAATTCTAATCCACTACCCAACCCGTGGAGCAGTGCTACTGGTAAGCCTTTTTTCTTGATTGCTTTTACCTTGTTGATATTATACCCTCCGAATTTGAATATATAGACATAAATGTCCTTTTACCAATCAACAAAAATATGAATATGTTGTAACTGTTCTCACTGGAAAACTTATCCAAAAACAAAACAAAACGAGAAATCCTATTGTCACTGGAAAGTGCTAACCTGACTCCCTGTGAAACCTTAATAATAGTAATGGTATAATTTGAATTAGTACTAGTTGCACTAGTTACTTAAATTTTTTGATGATGATCATTTTAGCTTCCTTATTGATATAATGCTTAAGCAATCAAATTGTATTATGATGGCTGCGCATATAGCTGGGCTGTGACGAATTCTATGCCATGTCATGGAGGATGATAGAATTACCTTCTACCTGTTACTTCACTACTTTTATTTGGTAGGAATCTTGTAACTGATGAAAACAACCATCATATCTTTTTTATTCCCTGTTAAGCCATGTCGCCATGCTAATCTTACTTGGTCTATCTCAAAATTTGTATACTCGTCATGCAGTTGTTTAGTTGACCTACAAAAGTCTATAGATAAGTATGTCACTGTTGCTGCAGGGTCGTTTTCTGATTATAATAGCTATGGAAGTATGTGATTACTTTAGACTAGTCTCATTCATCAGAGATTGTTGGAAAGTGTTCTATATTCTGCTAAATTCGAATGTAGGAACTGGTGCTACTACAAGACCCAATCTTGCTGGGGGTTTAAATTTGCCTGGCATTGGGAGCTTTGGAGCTCAGGGTCTCCCAGGGCTAGACTCAATGTCTGGTGGCGTGCCGGATCCTTCATCGATGATTCAGTTGTTACAAAATCCGGCTGTATCACAGCTCATGAACCAGGTCTAGTCTTGGCGTTTTTTTACACTGCCATCATGTGCTCGAGTTCTATTTTTGAACTCATTTAAACTCAATCTTATTTTCTTAAAACTTTTGTATTATTACCAGATGATTGATATGGATCCACAATTGCGTGGAATGTTTGACTCCAATCCTCAAATACGAGAAGTAATGCAAAACCCAGAGAGGCTGCAGGTACAATTGCTTTAAGCAGTACATTGTCAATGACAGTTGTCCTCCTTTCCCCTTACATTCATATGGACTAATGTGGTGGCCCAGGGTCAATCTGATTTATTTGTTGATGTGCTTTCGAAAGTTCCTTCCATTGTGTTTTCTCCTTTTTTTTTTCCTTGTATTGATTCATGTGTTGTGTTTGACTTGTTTTTTCTTCCTTCAGCAAGCAATGGCTTCCCTTTCATCCCTTTTGGGTGGACTTGACCTGCAATCACCTCTGTAAGTGTGGAAATTTTAGTGCCTGCTTCCGGTATAATTTAATTTTATTGCAGTTGATTGCTTGATAATTGTTACTGTTGGTATTTTGATCAAATTCTTGGTTGACTGCACTTTGGTCTTATATCTTTTCCATGTGTCTGCAGGGGACCTGGTCAGACTGAGAATGCAGCAGGTAACATTTTGTTACATCTCCATCATTCGTTTCTCAGATAGTTGTTAAAGGCATCTATCATGTATCGAGTGCTTCTTTATCCATGCTCCACCCCACCTCCCCCCTGTGCGTGGCCAGTTTCCTTGTTTTAATAATGCTAGTTAATATACGTTTGCCTGGCAATAGTTTTGTCTGATCTTTTATATGTGCATTTATCTTGACTGGATCTGCGTGTATGGATTGGTATAACATTAACATTATGCCATGGGAAATGCTATTACTATCTTTAAATGAATTTGTGGCAATAAAACTTTTTTGAATTGGGAAACTAGTTTTGAATTGCATACTAGTCGCACAAGATTGATGAACTTTCCATTCTTATCACAATATGTACACATACTATGATATACTCCTTCAGTTTGAAATACCGGAGCATTATTGACTTTAAAAAGTTGACTTTTACTTTTTTAAATTTAAAATTACGTGAATTTATTTTATTATAGTCAATACAATTGTAAAAATCTTGGAACTATTTGAAAAATATTATTAATTGCAAAAAAAAAAAAATTCAAAACTTGAATGGATTAATGTTAGTTTGAATTTGGAAATTTTCAAAGTCACATTCAAAAGTCATTAATGCTCTTATATTTTGGAATAGAGATAGCATATGTTTTGATTCTTGCAATGAGTAGAGCCCCAGTAATATGGTTTGGGATTGATAAAAAGTTTTGGCAGATTTGGATCTTGCAGTCTAATTAATATGTTATATATAGCACTCCTAAAGTTTTGAATTACATACTGTTTTTATACACTCAATCTGCATGAGGTTTATAATTATTTATTTTGTCACGATGATCTGTAGTGCCTCCTGAAGAACGTTATGCAAGCCAGCTTGCCCAGCTCCACGAAATGGGCTTCATTGACACCCGAGAGAATATTCAAGCACTGCTAGCCACTCGTGGTAATGTCCATGCTGCCGTGGAACGCCTTCTTCAGAACCTTGGTCAATAGATATATATTTTTCATGTACAAACTCCGTTCAAATTGATATGTAAAAGCTATTTGAAAGGAAAGGTTGGTTCTTGTAAATTCTCATTTTGGCAGAGAGAGCAAGGTTCGTTTCTGTGTAAGAATTTGAAAATGAATCGATTGTTTTTCTTGTTCGGAGGGAGAGTATGAGCTATATGCTAATTTAAAAGTTTTCGCCTATGTGCTTTCTCAGTAAGACGTTTAGTGCAGGGGCAAAGTTGTCATATCAAGTTACGTCAGACTTATTAATGAGTTTTCATCCCCTTGGTTTAATTTCATTTGAGTGATTTATTTGGTGATCGGTTGCATTGCTTCAGGCTATATTCTTATATCTATAGATTTATTTTAAGTAATAAATAGTTTTATTTTCACATATTTTCATCACATTGACATAATTCTTTTCGCTGATTGTTTGTCTTAAAAAACCTTCATGCACTTACCGCTCTCTTAATACTTTCTTTAAAAAAATTAAAAAAAGAATGACTTTTTACTACTATTAAAGTGTTAACAACATTTTATTTTGGTCGATTTTAAGTTTTGCAGTTTGGGTATCTGTTAGACCTCTAAAAGTTGACATGCCGGATGGTAAGAAAATTGCCACACTAGAGGCAAAAGACTTTGGTGCGCAGGCCGGCAAGACAATGGTAAGTCAGACATTGCCATGGTATGAAAAAAATTAATGGGGAGGGCAAACTTCCATTATGACTCCTTAAATATAAATGATATCCATTCCAAGCACTTTGGATTTTTCTATAATTGCTACTATAAGTAGGAGTTGTCCTTGGCACGAGGCGAACCTGACAAGAATGGGATATGGCTATGTGGGCGTGATGGCACGCATGTCTTGCCCCCAAGATGTGCATTTGTGGGCAATGAAGTGATGGTAAGGATTAAAATACATCCCCAGAAGAACTCGAAGGCTTATGGCACAATGGATTGACATAACAGTTTGAAAGCAATATCTTGGCATGATACAAGATGTTGGAAGTCCAAGGCATTGGCACACTTATCCAGTGGGCTTGGCCAAGCACAAGTATAAGAGGCTTGTGACTATGTGACTTGAAAGGTCCCTATAATGTGAAGAAATAATGTAGCAAAAATGGAACAAATTCTAAGTTGAAGTTAACTTGGACTTGGCGTGGCACAAGTTGATATCGGCATAAAGAAACGTGTTGTAGGCAGCAAGGACATAGAACAATGCTGGCAAGTAGTGTTGGTATGATGCACCTTTAACAAGTGCGTGGTACGTATGAATTTATGGGTTGAAAAAATAGGAAGGCATCAAAGACCCAAGTGCAAGACAACTCGCAGCAAACACAAAAAAGGCAACAACAACATGTGGCTTGATTCATGTGAAGCAAATTGATTGGATGAAAACTTAGTTGAGCAGTTGGGACGGTTGTGTGCTGAAAAGGTCTGGATATAAATAGAAATAATTGTTTAGCAGTTACTTTTGCAAAGATTTGGCAGTTGGGGCAGTTTTGTAAGCTTGAAATCCTATTGACTAATAATTCCTAGCAGTTGGGGATGTCAACTGCATGTCAGATTTTGTAAACCTATAAATAGGCAGTGTTAGACCAGATTCTGTAAGACATGTTGTAAGAGAATCTGGCCTTAGCAAACCATATTCCTTATTATTAAGAAGTTGATAAAAATGTTGGATTTTGCTTGTAAATTGTTGTGTTGCCTTCGTTTAGTACGTACTTGATAGTTTTTAAGGCTTGTAGGCTCGATTGGAGTAACTTATGAAGGGTTAAACTTGTTCTCGGTTGGTTGATTAAGTTTAGTGTATACTTAGACTGATGTAGTGCATATTTGGGACAAAAAAATTTTGGTTCATGTCAACACTGGAATAGTTTTCATAGTGTTTCCATTGACCTACTCAAAAAGACTTACAAATCTTTAAAAATAAAAAACATATCTCAAATTACAATATAATTTTACAAATGAAATTGATATTTATACTCCACATTCTGCTATTTGTTAATGCATGTATTTTTATGGATATTAGGCAAACAATTTTGTATAATACTCTAAAGTGAAGGTGAGGTGTAAATAGCAAATTATAAAAGGTGGATATCAATTTTATTTGGGTGAATCCCGCCTAAATGACGAGTAGAGTAAAAAGTAATGTTATGCATATATCAATTCTTTATACCTTATATCTATATACTATTCGTTCTAGAATGCGAAACCCTTTTTGGGTTTTTACAAAAAAAATGATATGTATTCTTATTGTAATTTTATTGCGAATAATGTGATAAATTGTATTTGGAGTGTGTGTATATATATATATATTAATTTTCTGAGTGATAAAATTAAAAGTGATGAAATATCCGTGATAATATGTAATATTTTTCTCTTTAAAATTTAGTTGTATTCAATACAATTACGGATGTTTTAAAATATTTAAAACTTTCACAAAAGTTCTGAGTTTGAGGTTATCAAATATTTAAAACCTAATTGCAGTTCATATTTTAAAATTTCATAAATAGACTTTAGGAAGTGAAATCACCATTGCAGACACAAATAACTTATTTTTTACAGAATTTATTTATAAAATGAATTCAAATAAATTTTAGATTTTATAGCTTAACCTTTTCCTTGGGTAGAATATAATTGAACTTTAATAAATAAAAATGAACAACTCTTTCCCTTGATCCCTTCTAAAATTAAAGATACTATAAAAATAGATGTTTGATTATAATTTTTTATAGAAAAAATTGAAATATTTTTTTTGATATATAGTATCAAATTATATATATATATGTATATATATATATATATATATAGTTTTAAAACTGAGACTGTAATAAAATGAACTTGCTGAAAAATACTCCATTGACTTGATTGTTATTTCACTTTCCTTTGGAGCCAAAGATTCCATCTTTTGAAAACCCCTCCCTCCTCTCTCCCTCTCTATCTCTTCATCTCGCGCCGTCTCTCGCCGCCTCCTCGCAGCAGCAATAACAATACAAAGGGTAAATCCCTGTCTATAATCTGAATCTATAATCATGTTATATATTGTTATCTGCTCTTGTTTAGTCATACTGCACACTTGAATTTGGTGGATAGATCGATTCTTCTTTTCTTTTTAAGTTGGGATGGAGGGTTTATGTGTACTTAAAATGGTCGTTCTAGGAAATATTTTAGTTAAATGTAGTTAATTTTTTCTCATTTTTGCTGTGAATTATAGTCTTAATTACTCCAGCCATTCCCAAATGAGAGAGAAATTTTAAAAGGATGAACTTTTTTAAGCAAGAAAATTACTTTTACAAATTTTTCGTAAAATTAGTTAGAAATGCAGTAGTGGTGACACGATACTGGATCTACTTGGAATATTGGGAGTTTTGTATCACTTTATAGTCTAAAATTGGAAATGTATTTCCAATTGAGGAACAAACCTAAAAGGTATAACTAGCTTTAATTTGGGAACAAGGGAGTATATACTTATTAGTAATTGTTGATTTCCATCGTTTCAATTGTTGTTTGTTGCTGGAGAGATTTTAGGGAACATTCTAGAGGAAAGTACGCCCTTTGTGTTTTTGCTGTTGTATGACTAATTTGTATTCAGTTATTCACTATTATTAGGATGAAGTATTTTGGGGTTAATTGGTAGGTCATTGAATTGTTGTTCATCTGATCCATAATTTCGGAAACTAAAGAACATAAAAGCAAATAGCTAATAGTATATCAGGTGAATCAGTCCGTGCTTATTGTGTTGCTAAATCGAATGTTGCTTAGTTGTTGACGTGTTGACTGTTAACATATTTGAAAATTTTAGTACTTTCTTTAGTGTATTCCCTGCGATCCTTAAATCCATGTTAGCTGTAGCTAGATCATTGGGTTGGCGGCGGTTGATAAGTATGTAGAATTTGTTTTTTAATGTCTTATGCCTCTCATTTGGCTACAATCTTCCACGTTCTTACATATTGTTGTTATCTACTGAGAAGCTCTTTTGACTCTACTTCATAGTTACTTTTTTGCTAGCTTATTAGATGTATTAATGTGTTTGTTGTTTACTTAAGGAAGTTTCTTACTTGCTGATTTTTCTTTGTATATAGTTATCAAACATCTCCTTTGCAGTTGTGGGTTTTCTTCTGTGATCTGAGTTCGTTTTGATTTGAGAAATGACTAGTTCTGAAGTCAAAAACAATGGGGTGGGCAACAATGAGACTGGCGTGCCTACTTTCCCTAAGCAGCCACCTATTACAGCAAAGAAGGTGGTGCTGACGGATGTTCAAAATGACAATAGGAGTTTTGTACGTAAACATCAAGAAAGTTCGCTTCCAGTTGAGGGAAAACCCATTGCAGATTCGATTAAGTTTTCTGGAACTAAGAGGCTCACACCTGAGTGCCCTTCAAGCCCTTCAAGCAATCCTTTCCCTCCACCCTTGAGCAACACTGCTACCAAGGAGCATTTAACGTACACTCGTAAGAAATTTGAGTTTGAACCAGAGAAAGGAAGAGTTCAGAACAACACAAATAAATATCCTGGCAATGACCAGTTGACACGTTTTCGCAATTTACAACAAGAAATAGCCCGAAAGCAAACTCAGATTAGGGAGAGTAATGTAAATTCTGCTCCTCTAGTTGTGCCAAATCATATGGCTCCAAAGATGACATTTTCTTATCCCACCTCGTCAGTACCCAGTTCCCTTGGTAAGCCTGGTAATGGGGTGCGAGCTGCTGAATTTGACTGCCTCAAGGTCACCTCTGTTCGTCCTAATTCTAGGAGGGCTGATGGTCAAAATTGGGAAGAACGCTACATTCGTCTACAGAATTTCTTGAAGAAATGTGATGAGTCATCTAATCTCAGAGATCACATTGAAAGTAAGATTTCTATTCTATTTGTGCCGCTAGCATATTAGATATGTCTAACATCTGTTATTCCATTTTAACAAACTGGCTGCTGTTCTCTCTCTTACTCTATTTTATTTTAAAATGTGATTTTAATAGGGCTTCGACGTTTATCCCCGGCTGAACTTAGCGTCTATGCAGTTGAATTGGAGAAAAAGACAATCCATTTAACAATAGAGGAAGGTACGGCATATTCAATCTCCACACACACACACACACACAACAAAAATAAATAAAAAATGCTATGTGCCTATAACCTATTTTATTCTATCCGTCTCTCAAGTGTAGATATTTCCTATAGGTAGGAGATACTTGTGAATGGCTCATAATATTCTTATGTGAAAAAACATCCTTCACTATAAGAATATCAATGTCTTAATTGTCATATAACTCCTTTTGAAACAATAATCCGTTCACAACTTAACCTTACTAAGGAGCTTGTATATTTGCCAACTCAATGGGGAGAACTGGTTCAGAAACCCATCATGAACCGGGGAAGCAAGAACTGGTTCATCATTCGCTTGATGGCCTAGAGAATTATGTAGCCCTGGGGTGGAGTGGATTACTAGCTGAATTTAACTGCTCTTGCATCCTAAGCTTCCCAACAAAACAAGTTACTTACATGGAAAATAGTTTTATCCATTCGTCTTAACAGGCAGTTTTTCATTTGAATTAAATGTTTGTTAGCTGAACTTGCTTATTTTAAATTAGTGGCTGCTGCATATTCTGTTTTTCCGTATATTTCCCAATTTAAGATTTGTTTTCATGTTCGAAATGAATGGTATCTTACTGGATATTATTAATCATCACCTGAAAAGGAAAAATAAATCGAGAAAGCATAAAATTGCATTTGGTTATTCATTTTTGATCTTCCTATAATGCAGGAAAAGAGATTCAAAGAATGAAAGCACTGAATATCTTGGGAAAATCTGCTGCGACTGTGAAGCCATTGGATAAGAGTCAACCACCACCCCCCCCAGTCCACGAAATGAAAATCAACGAGGAAATCAGGTAAATCGACAATGTCAGAGGAGAAAAGGGTTGCCTCATCTTTTTCGTTTTGGGTAAGTTTGAGGTTGAGGTATTGACTTACCTTTACATTAGCTAATGCGTTTAGGTCAATAAGTAGTTGTTCAGTCAACCACAACTTTCCTTTTCAGATTAAAATTTTGTACATTAGAACGTACAGCCTTTATGCCTGTCTACCAGAGTTTCCGGGTATTTGGATTTGGACAATGCGTTTCACTTTATTTTCATCACTTGATCACCTTTGTTTCTGCTTAATTCTTACTCCATTCGTTCATGTGAGTAATTTTTTGAATTTTAAAGTCAACTTGTGAAATTTTAAGATTTAAAATTATTGTAATTCATTATAAAATTAGAAATAACATATGTTATGAGTAATTTTTTTTAAATAACTTACAACATTTACAATTATATTGACCAAATTTAAATGAATTGATAAAATTATCAATTTTTAAATGTTATTGATTGATTTTTAAAATTCAAAAAAGAATATTCTTATTTTATGGAATGAATAGAATACAAGTTTAAGAGTCAGTCAATTCATATTTTACATGAGATTGATTATTTACGTTGGTCAATCACATAATATGAAATTATGAACCAAATATATACACTTTCTAATGTGAATTTAATCAGTAATAATTAATAAAATCAAACATGATCATATATATATTGGTGATTTTAGTAGTAGGTATACATGTGGTCATTCTAGTGATATTTGGTCAAAGTTTATGATTAGCGCCTATAATAATGTAGCTGTCAAAACCACTCGAGCAAATAATTGTCCTTTATTCTTATTCAAGTCGTCATACTGGCACATCTTTATTTTAAGGTAGCACCTTTTTATCGAATCAATTAGAGTTTAAAACGTATAAAAAGTTTATCTTAAATTCTTAATATATTCTCTCTGTCTTTTAACACATGCAACATATGTTCTGAGATGTCTTATATATTGTTTATAATATTATTTTTTTTATAAAAAATTTGATAAGAATAAATAATTAAATTAATTTAAAAATATCTCATTGACACTTAAAATTATCACTTGTCTCCACTATTATAATTAAATTTAAACTTATATATTTATTAGTTTATTTTTTTTTTAATTTTGTACATATGAGTATGTCGAATAATTAGAAGTCAACTAGAGTTCTTAATATGAAAAAAAAAGTTGTTATTATAAGATGGAGGAATGAAAGAAAAAGTTGTTATTATAAGATGGAGGAAGTAATATTTACTTATATTTACAAAAAAAGTATTAGAAAAATTATAGGAGTGTACTAGTACTTATGGTTTAGCCTCTCTCATTAGTTTACTCATTTAATATAGAGTATAGATATAAAATTCTTACAGATTTGACTCGTCAACATTATATTTATCTCTATTTTTTATTTATTTATTAATATTTGTATTTATTTATCTTTATTTAAATGTGCTAATATATAATCTATGATATAAAGATTAAATTTACAAAAAAAATAAAATTATTAAAACTACTCTTATCATTAATTATTAACATAAATTTTTAACTATTAAAAATTTAATAAAAACTACATATCTTCGTCGAACAATGCCTTGAATAATTGATGTGATGCAAGTTTAGTTATGGCTTGAAAATGGCACACATGTTGAGGAAGCAAGCAAAAGAACTAGGATATTGTGTTTGTTAATACGCATCAATAATATCGAAGTTTATTACCCTACGTTCCCAAAAAAAAATAATTAAAACACACGTGTGCGCGCGCGCACACAAAGTTTAATAAATATATTTAATTATAAAATAATTTATTTGTTCAATTTATATTATCTTAATTTTTTAATAATATTTTACATAATTTTTAAAATGTTTTAAAAATATATTTATATATTATACTTTTCAAATATTTTTGTAAATTTAATATATTCGTATGTTATATTTTTTAACATATTTTATATATATA
>JAUMHB010076644.1:0-12563 GCA_032359685.1 Pittosporum tobira | reverse complement strand
AAAAAAAATGAGTTTAGATACTTTTTTCATCGTTCAAAAAAGAATGTCTTAATCTACCACTTTTAGTTTGTAATTACTTTATTATCATCAATTTATGTCACATCAATGCTCTTTTTTTTTTCTCTATATCATTATAAAATACATTTATAAGAATTATTTTATCAAAAAAATATACTTTTCTAAAAAATTAAAATATTTAATTTGCGCACTTTACTCATTTTACTCATATTTTTCGAAACATATGGAGTATAAGACAAGAAATATGCCTTAATTAAAGAATAATTCATCTTCATAAATGAAACTAAATTGATTGTATAAAATATATATTGGTTTAATTAAGAGAGTTCAAGTTTCAAAAGTAAACAAAAACTATGAAAACAATGTGTTATAAGTTATCTAGCATTCTAGACATTTTAATTTTCTCAATATAGTTTTATCTCATAACTTAAATAAAAAAAAAAAGTGAATGAAAAATAAATAAGTAATACATTAAGTATTATAGTTTTATATTTTTAAAATAAAATAACATTACTTTGAATACTAAATAGATGATAAAACACACTCTCTCTCTCTCTCTCTCTCTCTCTCTCTCTCTCACACACACACACACACACACACACACACACACACACACATGTACGTATATGCATTTCAATATTAGTTTATAATTTTTATTAAGCATTTTATAAATTTATATTATAGTTAAAGTTTGATTGAAATTTTACTACTTAATTATAATGAATGACTAAATTTTAATATATGCATTAATATTTTTATATTATTTTTAAATGTTTGTAGAAAATCATAAAATAAATTTATTTTTAATTATAAATAAATAAAATCATATGTAACCCGTGCAAATTAGAGTAATCAGATATCCAAAGCCCTAATTTATTAAATATAGTAACTCCTTCAAATTTTGTAAGATGTTGACAAATGTACACTCTAAATATATTAAGAAGTTATATAACATAATTTAATAATTTACAATATTATAGTAATATGTTATTAAGAACTTATAGTGAAATATGTCAACACAATTTTAAAAAAGCCACATATTCAAAGGGGCGAGGAAATATTAATTGATTTTATATAAACTAAAGTAACAAATGGAGCTATCAGATAGTTTAATAATTTAAAACTCTTTCAAATTTCATTCTCATAAAATAAAACTATTTTAGAGAGTCCAATATTTTACAATTACTAAAAAAACTATTTCAAAAAGTCCACTAATCTATAACTACTAAAAATATTTATTATTATTATCCAAAAATTGCATTTCACATAATTCATTGAAAAATAAAAAATTCATAACATAAATTTAATTAAAAAATAAAACGCATTTTACCATATTGAGTATATATTTTTACCAATAAATAAATAAATTATTATGTTTACAATTTAATGCAATAGAATCAAATAAAAAAATGAACCAAAATTAAAATAATAAGATATATAAATCTTAATTCATAAAATATATTAACTCCTTCAAATTTTGTAAGATGTTGATAAATGCATCCTCTAAATTTATTAAGAAATTGTATAATATAACTTAATAATATATTATTTACAAGACTCTAGTAATATATTATTATGAACTTATAGTGTGCATATGTCATCATAATTTTAAAAAAGCCATGTATTAAAAAGAATAAGGAAATAGTCATTAATTCTATATAAAACTATTAGTTAATTAGGCAACTTATGATTCATTTTTGATATATCTAAATTCAATATCTTATACTCCAGACCTTTTTATGAATTTACCTTCATAGTGTGAACTTTATTTGTTTTTATTATTTGTATTGATATTACATGTTAGTTTACATAGTTTTTTTTTTCTCCCCTTCCCTTTGTGAGATTAAATAAAATAAGATATAATTTTGATTATAAAAAATAATTAATAACAACATGATATTTGGATTATTTCATTCACTGTCACATAATAAAGTTTGCATAAAGTTCAATTATGTTAAACTACTAAAATTTAAATATTAATTTTTTCCAAAAAAGAAAAAAATATTAATTAAAAACATCATATTTACCTAATTCATTTTGAAATTAATTAATCAAATTTATTTATCCGTAAAAAGTTCTTAATTAATGCTACTATATATCTACTTATCTATATACATATGTTAATGAACGTTGTTAAGAAGTAAAGACTTTTATAAATTATAACATTTATATATTAAAATAGAAAAGATGCATTAGTTCAAATATCAATCAAATAAATTATTATTAGGAATTGACCCTCTATTATATATATATATATATGTATATATAATTCTATGAAAAATAAATAAGCAATATACGAAATAGTATAATTTTATATCTTTAACATAAAATACCTTTTAGTTTATTTTATCAAAAATTAAGTTAATAGCATATGAAAGATATTACACACGCGTGTGTTTGAATTTTAATATTATTTATAAATTTTATTAAGTATTTTAATTTTTTTTTAATTTAAACTTAATTAAAATTTTTATTATTCAATTATAATAAGAGATTAAATTTTAATATGTGTACAAATATTTGCTAGGCACGGGTTTTTTAGCTAGTTAGTAAATACTTTAAGAATTGACCAAAATTGAGCGCAGCAATTTGGTAACCAATCAAACAATCAGTTGCCAAGCCGTCCCAGTCGTCCGATCCGTCTGTGGACTGGGCCTACTCTCATACTACTGAGGCCCACACGAGTCATAATTCCACGTCATCCGCACTTGCGAGCAATTTGCTTCTCTATCCTCCCTTTGATTCCCCTGTCTTAAATTCTCCCAGTCGGCGAGGCTTTATCCAAAATCAGAGTAAGCTACAAGCTTGATCAAACCAAAAAATTCTTCAGGTAATCTATCAATTCGACCTTTTCCTTTCAATCCTTACATGGGTATGCCTGTCTAGACTCTGTTTTGCGTGTTTATGGTGATCCGTGTCATGCAAGGAAAGTTTTAGGGTTTTGTTTTGTGTATGTAATTGTGAGCATGATTAATGATGGAATTGATATCCTGTAAAGCTTGAATTGTGTTTATTCATTAGTAATTGAGTATTAATTGAGTATCAATTACTAAAATTCTGTGTAGCCCAAAAGGTTAGTCCCCAATATGTACTTTATCTCCCTGGAGGAGTGATCATGTATGAAATGATTTTATGTTTTGGGATTTTTATTGTTTCTTATGATTTTAGGGGCTAATAAGAAGATAAGTGTGCACCGGTGGTTTACCCTGTAGTGGCTGGGGTACACCGTTATTTAATTTGCTTTTTTTTTTTGGGCTGTTCTATTTGATTTAGTGGATATATTCTGCAAAACTTGTTAGTTGGTTTGTGTCAACAGAAAATTGTTTGGGGGGTGGGGGTGGATTGGGTTATGAATATTATTATTTGGCTGTGTTTCTATTCCTTTGGGATAGTTCCTTTGAATTTTGTCGGCATTTTTGTTATGCTTTTACCTATTTTAATCGAGAGATTGCAATTGCTTTGATTATTTTCAAAATATTAATTGTTTGAATGGCAAAAGGAATTTACACATGAAAGTTGGAGTAATCTTATTATGAACTTTTACTAGTGATAAAATGTCTTAAAAAATTAAATTTTTTAGTAGTAAGACTTAGTTTGATCGCACTCAGTGCACACAGGACGTCAGACCCTGCTATTTGCCTGATCCTTCAGCCTTGTTCACTGGGTATGACATTTTAATGGTAACACCTAGAGACTTGAAAACAACCCTTAGATACAATGGAGGAACAAACACCAACATTGCACTCCACAGATTTCTTCTATTTGTGTCATCTTGTGATTGTCATTCTCTTAATCTCATCATTTTGGGGGTTTGTTGATGGATTTGCTGCAACCCCTTAGGCATTTCCCCTCGTCTTGCTAGTTGCTACTATCATGAAAAAGAACAGCCGTCATCATTGATTTCCATACAACCTTAACCTCATCCTGATTAGAACCAAATAAGTGGGTAGTACTCGTCAAAGTCTTGATGACCCCCTTGATATGGTAGCTTCCTTGCTAAAATCTACGTTGGAACGCTTGCACCTGTCTTGGTGGATACCTTATTGTGCTGGTAGCCATAGATGAGACGTTTGCCTTCAACTTCGTAGTTCCCTAACCTGATTATAACTATGCTTCATTCAAATGTGTCTCATCAGTACATCAGACTCAGAGAAATTTCTCCATTTCAAGTAATCCATGACTATTACCTGAAAAAACAAACAAAATTACTAAGTTTATTAATTTTAACAAGAATACATATCCACTAAAACAAAATGCTAATACTGTTTACAGCAAGCGAGGTATACAGAAAATATATAAGAAGCTCATGTATCACTTGTATGGCTAGTTCTAGTTTCAAATTCAGCAATGAATTGCAGTTAGGCACAAGACATTAAATTATGTGAGGTTCTTTTAGATGTACCAATTGTATGACATTCTGCTGCTGATGAGAAAGCGGGTGATTGTCTTCGTATCCCAGCATGTCTCCACCATTGTGGTTTCTCTTAATTTCATGCCAAATGCTTTGTCACCACTGGATTTATTGCCAAAGCTTCTGATGTAAACTTCTCTATGTATGTTGCGGCTTCCAATTTTCGGATATAGCTAAATCTATATGAAAATTTATGAAATCTTATGTCAGGATATATATGTTGCTTGATGCTTCTCTAAATTTCCAAGCTAAAGTTAGAACCCGGCATTATGTTGCAAAATGTACTGGCATTCATTATGAGTAGCAATAATTTATTTTCCAAGTGCTTATTCAGGTTCGAACCTCTAAAAATGTCGAGTGGAGATGTCAGGAAGGTCTCGCGCCAAGACATACAACTGGTAACCTGTTCAATTTTATCAATGTGATAATGGACCATTGTTAGCTAATTGCTTTTTATTCCGTGGGTCAGCTTTCATATAATTCCACGCAACTGAAAAGATCAAAGACATATTTCCATATGGATTTTGTAAAATATGAAGGGATAAGATGAATAAAGATCTAATTGTATGCCTCTATAAAATGAAAAAAAAATAATTCTACTCTCTCGGTCCCCTAGGGGATGCCTTGGGTACAATTTTTGGACATATTAAGAAAATAAAGCTTTTTTTTCTATATTTTTTTAATTGATAGAAAAGAGAATTAAGAAAGTACATTTAAAGGAGAGAGTATAAATAAGTTGTAATTCTACCCTAGTATTTGACTGAAATTCATTTCTAGCGGACCTCATAAACTTATGATGCCCTTACATGGTAAAATAATCTTTATCCCATATAATAACTTCTGCATGGACTTAAGCCATCCTTTTGGCGACACTTTGTTTTGTACTTAAGCCATCCGTTTGGGAATGGAGGGAGTATCTTTTCTATAAGAAAAGGAACAAAGTTGTCATTTATTATAGTTTTAGTTGGCAGCAACAATGAATTGCTTTCTCTAAATTTGGCTGACAATTTCATTTTTTCTGAGAGTAAAAAAAGAAAATTAAAAAATCATCAAATTGTAAGGCTATCGTGGAAAGACACTCTTGAGATGAAAATGTTCTTTCTTTTTCTTTTCCTTGGTGGTAATAAGCAATGATGAGCAGATATGTCATACTTTCCTCATTTTAATGTTTCTTACTGATGATTTTGCTCGCAAAGTGCATAGGTTCATGCCTATAAACAGCAGACAAGCGATTATTATATCTTAGATACTTTTCTCATACATTCTGTAAATATGTGCTAGTGTTGTTAGATATGTTAATGATCTTTGACGTAGTCACCTATATTTTTCCGATACAAGTTATAAATTTATATAGCATAGATTTGTAATTTCATGTCTTGCATTGGGTAGTGGCTGATTGGCATGTCGATTATGTGGCCCATGATGTTAGAATTTTAAATAATTGAAAGAACTACAAAAGTTTGAAAGACAACTGAAAATAATTAGAGTAGTAGGAACTTGGCTGATAAGTTATTGACCAAGAGGTCGAAAACACTTAGCCATCCAATTGAGCTTATGTTGAATAGACTGAAGGGTTTGAAGTTTAATTTTGTGTTATTTGATCTTCTTGGTGATACTAATTGGCCAATATTTTGTTAATGCCCTTCTATTGAGTATGCAGTTGTAGTACCTTCTAGGTAGTGAAATATTTTATGTACTGTTAATAATTTTTATTCGCTTGCTTACTTATTAATTTGTGATGACAGGTGCAAAATCTTATAGAAAGATGCCTTCAGCTATACATGAGCCAGAAAGAAGTAGTGAGTACTCTCTTGCAGCAGGCAAAAATTGAACCTGGCTTCACTGAACTTGGTAGGTCTCATTTATCCGCATATTCTCTCATAACCACCATTTTAGTATTATCTTTGAGATATGAAACCAAAGCCCCCACCCCCCGGGTTGCTCTTCTTGCTTTGTCTGGATTCATTTTCTGTCTATCCCACCTAGTTCGGGATAAAAGATGTAGTTGACTTCTCTGAGATTGTAACATTAATTTTTTTTCTCAGTTTGGCAAAAGCTTGAAGAGGAAAATCGGGAATTTTTTGAGGCATATCATCTGCGACTATTGGTGAAAGAGCAAATAATAGAATTCAACCAGTTGCTTGAGAAACAGGTTGAGCTGATGCGTCAGATATGCCCAGCTGGAACTACCTCAATTCCTATGTCTAATGGATCCCATATTCAACCAAGTAAGTTTGCTGCTTTTACGATTTTTGTTCAGACTGACCTTTTTGGGTGTTATTTTCATCCATGTGAAATACTGGCATTAGAGCTATCATTGAACTTTCTTGTTTGGTATAAAATAGCAGTTATACCATGTATTTGCAGATAGATACTTACTTTGCAGCAATTCATGGAGATAACTGTTCCATACAAGCCTAGGTTTTATTTTAAAGTTTGCACCTTGTTGAGGCCTCGAAACTGTTTGCCGAATATTGATATCTGGCTCACCTAGTAAATTAAGAATTGTTAGTCTTTTATTTTAAATAATCAAATTCTGACTTGGCATCACTTGTTGACAGTACACCAAAATGCAGCTTTCTATGCCCCAGGACAAAATGGTGATGCTTTGAAACCAGAGAGTGCGCACCAGTCTATAAGCTCCGGTTTACCTAATGCATTTAGTAATGCCGGGTCATCATTTCACCCATCCATGCAGACTTCTGTTGACATGTCTGCCCATTCTAGAAGAATTGATATGTCACCAAACAACATGCTTTTGGTTCAGAACTCAAATGTGGGAATGAATTCAGGAATGAATGGGGGAATAATAAAAGCAGAAACTGGATATAATGGCACTTCCCCGTTCATGTATGGTAATGCTAACGGCAATGTCCTGGAAGCTCGTCCTGCCATTGGGGATCCATCTGTTTCATCGTTCAGTAGTGTGGAGTCCAATACGCATGCACCAAATGAGACTATGTTGGATCCCGACATCTCTTCATTTGGATTTCTAGGTCAAATTCCCCGAAACTTCAGTCTCTCAGATTTGACTGCGGACTTTTCCAATAATGGTTTGCTTCCACTCTCTCTCAATATATGAGTTGTTAAATTTAATGTGCCAACTAAAGATAGTATAATAATGAATTATTTTTGTATTTAACTGATTGTTATATATCTTTCAGATATATTAGAGAATTTCTCTAGGTCACCCTTTCGAGCATCGGATCAGGACAACTTTCTCGATCCTCATGGTAGAGAACAGCAGCAAGGTAAGTTTCTTGTGGTTTGACATATATCTGAAACTTGGAAGCAACTAATATCTGTTTTCTTCCTTTCAGGAGATATGAGGCGGCTGGACACTATAACGGAAAGCTTGAACTATGGAAATTTTGGCAGCAATTGATTGAATATTTCAGATGGTAACTTTACGTGCATGCCTTCAAATAACTCAAAATCTGATTTCTGACAAGTTTACATCAAATTTTTTTCTTGCAATAAAAGCAGAGTGAACTATAATTTTTAACAGCACACCTTTTACGCTTTCATAACAATTTTTTATTTTCATTTGGCAGATCCAAGAGTGACCCTGTAGGATACAAGTTTTTGTACATATCTTTGCAGAAGTGGGGAGATTTCAGATTTCTGAACTACTTTCAGATCTATTGGTTGGCTGTTTGCTGGTGGTAATAATCTATTAATGATGGAAATTGACACATTAGTAGGTTTCTAGGAAAAGAAAATTTGGAAGGAGGTTAAAGAAATTTACAAAAGACCTACTCCTATTTTGGCTTGTCTTGATGCGTAAATGTACAACTTTATTACAATGAACTTGGCAAAGCTGCAATTGCCCAAGTTTTATCTTTTGATCGTCTTATTTTGTGCGCCAAGGTGGTGGGTTTTCATTGTCGTTTGGAACATGCTAACATGTACTTGGTATGTGATGTTGGACTTGAAATATGAGTTCTCATCTCTGCAGTTAAGGCATGATTTGAAAATCTGTTGTGTAGGCGCATATAGTCCTCACCGCGGAGGAGATATGCTCGACATAACAATCACTTGCATTTATTTAGTGTTGAGTTATTTTAGTGATGCTTAACGTTGTCAGTTGTTTATCAATATCCGCCATTTATCCTCTTTGTTATTTGAATTACATTGCCCTGGAAATGGGTATATATCTCCTTTATAACGTTACTTGCCCAAAGAAACGTCATATAGTTAAGGATATGCCATCATTCCTTATTTATTCCTTAAATAGTAAATGTGTAATCTAGAGACGTGGGATGATAATGTAGTCATCATGGTGGGCTTGAGGACATATTTGTCATTTTATGATATTATAAATTAAATATAACTCTTTTTGTTGAACAAAATTTGACAAATGGCATAGTAGCCCTGTGTGGAACATGTGTAGCCTCGACTTAGAATTCTTCTTAGCCTCATCTGTTTCCATCATGGTTTGCTACTTTGCCTTATTAAGTGGAAATTTCTCTGTTGATTTGCCTTGGTGCAAATTTAGATAGTAAATTCCGTGGGTATTATAATCTAAGCATCACTACGAGATCGCTCAACAAAAAGAGCAAAATCATTCTCCTTCTCATCTTTTCAACATACTAAAACGATTATTGTGAGACATACAAAAATTGTTAATGTATTTGTTTATACATATAATATTATTGTTTTAAAATTTGTGAATATTAACGATTTATTTTATTTTTACCACAAGATGAAGAAATAAAATTTAATAGTATTTACATCTAAAAATAATTATAATGATTACCGAACTTATAATGAAAAATGTACTCGTTTTGTGGAACAAAAACATAAGATTAAAATTATGATGGAAGTCAAGTTTGAGCTCCCATTGCCTCTGAGCCCACTAACTGGGAAAAGCCATGGGACGGACGACTGTAGTCTATACAAATGGTGTCATTGCAAGTCAATTTTCATCTCCAGCGAGAAGATGACTAACATCTTATAGTATTACGAGATAACTTGTAATTAATCTCTTAATAGCACATGCATTCTGGACTGAATAAACTTCCATTTTTTCTTTTCTATAAATAATAATAATAAGGAGGTTGAATTAAGAAAACTCGATGCTGCTAATCTCTCCAGATTATAAAAATATAAAGCATATAAAACATGTCAGGTTCGATATCTAAAGAAACAAAAGATTATAGTAGCTGCAGCTCAACCACAGTTGTATTGCACAGAATTGAAGATTATGCCATGCACCTCCTACATAGGCCCTGTACTAAGTGCATGGTCTAGATCAGCAATCAAGTCATTGACATCCTCGATTCCGACAGAGATACGAACAAGATCCTGCGTTAGACCTCTGGCCTTGCGTTCTGCAGCAGGTACAACTGAGTGGGACATATAGCTTGGCATGCTTATCAGGGACTTCACACTACCTGCAAATTAATACAAGAAAGAGTTGCATTTGTGATTTTATTTGTTTATTTATTTTTAAATAGAAGTGTTCCATTTTGACTGATTGACAATGTTTTCGAGTTTAACATCACAATTTTACTAAAATTTGTGGAATAAACGCGGTATAGCTTGTATCCTCTCTCCTAAGCATACAACCATGTAACCCCACAAGTGAGTGAAATTTCATTCATAGAAACTGAGCACTCGAGAAGGAAATAATAGTTACCAAAACTGACAGTTATGCTGAAGTATTTGGTGGTCTCTGTTACATGCCTAGAGAGTGTTTCTGACCCTGTCGTGAAACTCAGCACAGACCCTGCCCCCTTTGCCTGCAAGAAGCATATCACACGAACTGATGCACACACTCACACAAGCGCCATTTTGATATGTAAAGATTTGGTGATGTGATAAATTTCAGGTGGTCTTAGTACCTGAGAATAGTGTATATGGCGTCCAGGGTGGTTAGGAAGACCAGCATAATTAACCTTCTTAACCCGGGGGTGGTAGGAGAGAAATTCTGCAATCTTTTGTGCATTCTCCTGCAAAAGATGCCAAAGGATTGATTTAAAAATTGTTAGATAGTAACTCCCGGAAATAAATTAAAAAATGTTATTCCTAGCAGATAGAGAAGCACAATCCATGGCTTTGAAAACCCATTAACCAAAAGGGCAGAATGGCACCTGTTGCCTTTCAATGCGCAAGGCCATTGTCTTGATGCCTCGTAAACAGATCCAACAGTCAAATGGCGCTAACACAGCGCCTTCTCCGTTTTGTAGTAAATACAAGTCGTTCGCCAAACTGGAATAAATTAAAAATTAAAATACGAATAAGCCATGTAATCCACAAAGTAAACTATATGCATAGATTCTTAGGATTCTTAAGATCATGCTGGTAATCAACAAAAACAAAAATTAAATGACTAATAACAATTGCAGTAATAATATTATTGGTTCAAAGTGTGAACAGTAACAAATAAATCTTCATATGAAATACCACCTTTCCCCTTTAATAGCGAGCACTCCAGCCATGACATCACTATGTCCAGAAACAAACTTAGTAGCCGAATGCATTACAAGGTCTGCAAAAAGTAATGGATTAACAAGAAATAACTAAATAGTTTATTTCAAGAAGAATTGCTTTTCAAAACCTGCTCCAAGGTCCAGGGGCTTTGACAGTATGGGAGACATCATGCTGTTATCAACTAACATAAGAGCACCATGAGCATGAGCCAGCTCTGCTATTTTCTGAAAACAATAAGAGTTTTTATTAGAAAATACTGCATGTCTCCTTTCTTTTTCGTAATTTTTTTGGTTCCACAAACGGAGCACCTCTTTTATTGATGACGATAGTTAATGACATAATATCTTCTAGTTCACCATTGCAATTATATATGTTATAATGCTACTACCATTAAACTAAACACTCGTTATTATGGGGATAAACACGGACTGAAATATGACTTACACGAATATTAGAAATACGTTGTTGTGGGTTGGTTGGGCTCTCGATCCACACAAGCTTAGTCCAGGGCCCAATTGCAGATGCAACCTCATCCAAGTCTGTTGTGTTCACTCGTCTGCACATAGAAACCAAGAATTATCTCAACAGTTAGCAGAAAAAATTAACCTTGGCCTTTATTTGGAAAAACAAAGTAAATCTATACTAACTTGACCATGACTCCGGACTTCGGGATGACTTGGGACAGCAATCGATCCGACCCACCATACATATCATCTCCAGCAACAATTTCTTGACCTGTTATGAAATTTTTGCTAATCAATGTTTAAAAAGAAAAAAGGAAGAAAGAAATTAAATAATATAAAAACAACATTTTGGGCTACCATACCAGCTCCAACAAGACGAGTGCAAGCAGTCAGAGCAGCCATTCCACTACTAAAGCACAATGCTCGGTCTGCATTATCAAGCTTGGCCAGGAGGCTGAGAATAAAAACAGAGAGATTAAGGCCGGCAGGTGAAACTACAGAGCCATTAATGATCAAACGAGGGAGAACCAAATAACAAACAGATATTCAGACCATTCTAATGCATCCCGGGTAGGATTTGCATGTCTGGTGTAGTCATAGGGACCATATGAAATCGCATTAGGCTGCAAAATAGAATTTTAAAAAACAATAAACAATAACTTCGGTGAAAAAAAAAAATAGGACTACTTTTGTGGAACCAAAAAATTACAAATCAAACTCTTAAAGATACCTGCTTGTAAGTTGCAGTTTGATAAAGAGGCACACTCGTTGAAGCATAAGGATCAAACTTACTATCAAAATTCATCAACATTGTTGACAGACTTGGTTCTTTAACCTCCACATCTACCAGAAAAATTAAACATATTGTTAATCACAATGATATCCCTTAATCTAGCCATCATTAACACTTAATTTGACAACACAGACCTTCTTCAATTTCGGCAACACTGTCGACTACTGCGGATGCTTTCACATCCATTTCTTTGTCCCTCGAGCATTTCAATTCAAATTTCTTTGTGAACAAAACTGAGTTCGCATTACCAATAACCGGTTTTTTGCATCCGAAACTTGCTGGCGAACTCCGAGTCAAACACCCCTACAAGTGTAACACAATTTCGTAATCAGTAATAAACCCAAAAACTCCCTTCTGATCACCAAATAAAATGAGAAGAGTACAATAATGTAAAATAATGGAATCCAATCATGCTCCCTTCCACCATCAGATAAATAACAAA
>JAUMHB010076633.1:0-12564 GCA_032359685.1 Pittosporum tobira | reverse complement strand
ATTTTTTATTTTAATTATTCACAATATATTTCCATAAGAACAAGTATTTACATATCACCTGAGAATTTTATCTTTTAAATAGGCTTTTCGCACTCGCCACTCAATCTATGAATTGAGAGGTTTGAATGATCACCTCCGTGACAAGTTAATGGAATTAATTTTGACCATAATATTACTAGTCTATTTTGTAACTAATAAAAAGTCTACGTAGAGTGACACCCTAGTAAATATAAATTTCCGTTTATTTTAAATGTTTTAGCTTAATTTTATGGTTAAATTAAATATTTTTAGAATTAATTTATTATTTATTTTAAATATAGACGAGAGACGATGAATATCGTAAATTACATTAAATTTATTATCAATTTAATAGTCTGTGATTTTAAAAAATATATATATGCACGCGCACACACACACACACATTATAATGAATTTTAAAATTAATTACTAAATTACTTGGACGGTGTGGGTATTATATTTAACCAAAAAAATTATAACGAGAGATAGAAAGTAGAGACAGAAACGTGGGCTATATTGTAAAAGACGGTGGCCCGGCCCTGACCCGTGTGTTTTTGAGTTTTGACATGCATGTACGCGTTTACCCGCCTACCGAACTCCATCAAACAACAACTTAGGCACGCGATTTTGTAACGTGCGTGTATGCAAACATCAAAATGGACAAAACTACCAGAAACGGCATATGCCGACTGATGATGTTTCCGGAGATCTACTGGTATGGGACCCACAAATAAAAGTCTCTTTTATTAATTCTTTTGTTTTGCTTGTAATCTTAATCCTAATATACTGAATTATTATTTCTTAATTTAAATAAAAAAAAAAAGAATATGCGTTAAGTTGCTAATTTGATTATGAATTACTCTATAAGAATTATCTTAAAATATTTCTTCCAAACTCAGCTGTAAATAATGTCTTGTTTTGGGAGTGTGTTGTGTTACATTGTGATAGAGTGAAGTACTTTTAATGGTATAATTTTAAGCTTAATTACTTTGAAAAATAAAATAAAAAATATTTGGTTAGGTAAAGATAAAAGTAGTTTTGAGAAATAAAAATATTTACTTAATTTTTACATTAAATAATTTAAGACAATTTTTTAATTTTTGGTTCCAAACAGGCTCTAAGCAAATGGAAAAAATAAATCTTCTGCTATTTTTGAAAATAATAATAATAATGTAAGATCGTCTTATTAAATTCATGAAATTTGAAAATCTAAGCTATTAAAAATTTATTGAAATTAAGCATTTTGGGGTCAAAAATTCCTCGTGCACACTAAACAAAGATAATGGCCATGGGTTTGTCGGTTAAAATAATTAATTATTGAAACTTCGTTTTTGTTGAAATTACATTGTCAATGTATAAAGTAAGAGGATGCACTTGACAAAATTACATGAGAATAGGAATATTATTTTTTATTAATTTTTTATTTTTTCATGTCTTATCATGGTCAAATTTTAAAGAAAAATTATAAAAATATTAAAGTGGTTCATAACCAAATTTACCTACCATATATATATATATATAGAGAGAGAGAGAGAGAGAGAGAGTAAATTACCTTTTCTTATGACATATTTTATTAATGTTATTATTTTCTTGGTACCAAAACTGTTTTGGTGGTATGTTGAAATAGAAAAGCTAATGAATGTGAACGAATAAACAGGGCACGGAAAGAAAGGAACCAAGACAAGACCAGAGTCCACCTTCTCATAGCCGCTCGAAAATTCCTCCGAAAATAAAAACGAGAAGAGAAAAAATTCAATTTTGGCATGTGGGGTTTTGCTTTTTTGTGCTGAAAAAAATGTCCAAAATCTTCTTTCCCAAGTTGCTTTTTTTAGAGTCCAAATAGAAACGGCATATTCCTCCTCCTCTCCGTGCAAGACCAAATCGATCTCCTGCATTGAAGCATTCTAGCTCTCTTTTTCCAGGTTAGTTTGTGTTCTTGGATTGAATAAACAAACTCCATAATTGACTTTTCCTTACACGGTTAATGCAAAATTAGATTAATCTGTGATTCAAGAAGTTATAAATTTGTGATCTTTCAGCCATATACCCACGTTATTTACCACATTATTATTATTTGCTGGACATGGTTTTGGGTCTGCATTCTGCTTATCAGAAACACATAAGAATGCAAATTTGGTTCCAATCCCCATACTTGGGGTCAAACCTGTCTATTAAAAGAACACGATATTATGAATATAATAAAGTTGTTAATGGGTTTGTGAGAATTCTGTGTTTTTTAATTTTTTTTTTTTTCTTTCGATTCCAGTTTTCCTGTCAAAAATACGCAATACTGATTTCCCCTTTTTCACTTTTGATAGTGAACATTTAAATTCAATGATTTGCTTCATTGATCTTCAATACCTTAACTAATTATATTTTTAAAATGACTTAGTTCTCCTGTTCAGGATCAAGAACTCTTGCTGGTGTTTGGTACTTGTGGAGATCGAAATTTGGCTGAATTGATCCGGGTATAATTCAATGCGGAATAATTCGGTGTTTCCCATGGATACTGATGGATGGTTGCCGTACACATTTCCAGTGGAAACTCACCCGCATTTCTTGTCCAATATTAGTTCATTTGTTGATAATTCACTTTACCATTCGAGATACTTTTATGTCTCGGGAAGTATGGCTCTTCAGGAGGTTTTTAACTGTATGTCAAAGTTTACTGGTGCTCTGCTATTGTGGGTTGCCAGCGGATCGAGCTCCAAAAGAACACACAATTTAGGAGGCAATTCTTCGGGTTCTAATACAATAAAGTGTAAATCTTATACAAAAGTAAACCACAATACTTGTGCTAGAAATAATCTCGTAGGTTTTGGCCACAATTTTAGGTTTAAAGGAGAATCTGTTATCCCTGTGATTTTCGGTAAAATTTCGAGTTTCAGCGTGAGACAATTATGCAGTAAAGCCGGACAACTTCAATCGTTACCTTTGCTCTCGCTGGCTGCAGCTCTAACAAGACCATTTGACAATGAGTAAGTTTGTTTGCTTTTTTTGGTTTAGTAGTTTTCCCGTGGTTGATCTTATTCTATTTTGACTTCCCCTGAAATCACTTCCTTATTAATGTCCATCAGATCTCAGAATATGTTAGCTGTTCCACTTGAAAAAGACGATGTACTGATGCAGAGATCCATGGATCAGAATCCCTGTGAGGTTGAGAACCATGGATGTGGTGATCCTTATTTTACTAATTTCAACTGTTCAAGACATGCAGCCGAGCCCCAAACTGGCATTGAATTCCCAACTATATTGGACAATTTTTTAGCTGGAGGGACCAACTCTAGCTGGATGTCAGAGGTTAATATTTAAAAATTTTGCTGGTCCTTTAAATTTCCATTACCATGGTCGGGCATCTTGTCTATTTTCTGTTTCAGTTAGCTGCTGACTAACAAAAAGTATAGCAAGTTGGTTTCTTTTATAAGTTACTTTATCTTTTATCAAGCATTTGCACTAGTGTGAACCCTGTCCCAAAAGTTGGGCGAAGATTTGGGGCAAGAGTTTTGGTTCATTGGTTAAAAGTGACCACCCATCCCTAGCATTGGCTCAGGTTCGAGCCTCTTGAAAATTTTAATTTTTCTTACTGGTATCAAAAAAGTGGGAAGAAGATATTTTGAAGATGTTTTAATTTTTTGCTAAAATTTGTACTTTATTTACTTACAAAGTAGCTGCACGTGACAAGGCCAAGGGTTTACTTAGCTGTCAAGGGGGTTAACCTTTGAGGTTAGCTGTCATGTGTTTACTGTTATTAAATGGAACGGTTATTCAAAGATCTTGGGGGCATTGAAGGTTCTAGATGTTGCAATTCTGTCAACGTTACTGACTGATTATGCTTTTTTTTTTTCTTTTTTTTTAAAAATATTCTACATAAATTTCTTTGTCATACAAGAGTCAATTGTATTCTCTAAATAAATTTCTACTCTTGTTCCTAATGTTCTTTATTTTTTAATTGAAGGTACTTGTCGGAACTGGATCCAAAACGATGAAAATAATGAAAATTAAGTCTCTGAACGTCTATGCATATGGTTTCTGTAAGCATTTTTTTCCAACATGATTCGTCCATTATGTAACACAGTAATAAACTCTGGAGACCTTTTCCCAACTTATTAACTATTCTTGCCTTTTACGTAGATGTTCATCCTTATGATCTATGTGTGAAATTGGGTCAAAAGTATGCTTCTATTCCAGCAAGTGAATTGAACAAACACCATTCTTTTTATCAGGATCTTCTCAGGTATTTTTAGAAAAGTTATATTTTAATTGCTCAACCTTGCTTTTAAAGTAGGAGACTCTTTTTATACTTCCTTATATTTGACCATATCTGATACTATACTTGTGGATTGTTTCAAATTGAAAATGCTTCTAAATAGTATCCAGTGTGGTGTTATCACGTTTGGGATATAATACATATAGTGAAATGATCTGTCACTTTAAAAGTTAATAACTATTGTGAATTATGTATATATACTCATTAAACAAATTGTTTGTTTTAAGATACTTCCCTTTTAGTTATCCAAATCTTGGGTTCTGTTGCTTGTATGAATTATCAGGAGTATCCCTTTGTTCCAAACCTAATGCGTATTATGAGTCGTCATTTTGTCTCCTTTAAACTTTCTCATTATTCCAAAAGAATTAAATTAATTTGTGTCTCCTCTTAACGAAATAGATTTTATTTTGAAACCATTCAAATTCGTTAATTCACGGACATATAGGTGTAATGACCTGTCTACATAGATTATAGAATTATATAGGCAATCTGAACCAGAGATTCTGATTGCTTATTACACAGTTGATTAACCATAGCGTATAATTTGGCTATGGCGCTATGCGAAATATTAAAATTAAACTGGCATCTGTATCATGCATGAATTGTTCTTGGATATTGATGTTATGTAATCATTTCCTCATAATTTTGATATGGGTGCTGCAGGGAGGATATTAGCATGACGGTTAGGCTTGTGGTTAGCATCAATGGGATGAAAATCAGTACCGTCAAAAAGTAAGCTTAAATTCCTTTTGCAGACTTTCTTTGAAGCTTAAATACTTAATTTTCTAAAGCCTTCAAACCTATTCTTTTACCAGACTGGACCTATTCTTGCTTTGCTCAGCTTAGGACGAGATGCTTAATTCTGGTGTTGAATTTCTTATGCTTAATTTTCTGTTTATGATTCTTTCAGTGCTTTTGAAAATTCTCTTCGAGCGCGATTGACGAAGGTAAACCATCTGTTTTCTGAAATTTGGTTCTAACATTCTGGAATAATTGTTACCCAACTCCTAACATATTCCCGTTTTTCTTTAGACAAATCCAGACACTGATTATGACTGCCTAAAAAGATTTGCCTCTCTTTTCTCACAAGATATTCCTATACGTGCGGTAATAAGCTTATGAACTTCTCAATTCTTGCTGATTTGAACTTTTAGCATGGTGGAGATGGGCATCTGACTTGTAATAAAAAAATTCAGGGAACAACTATTTATTTCAGGAGGACTGCCGACGGTCATCTAATCACTGAAAGTAAGTATCATTGGTAAAGGAGCTCCTCCTTCAACTCTATGCATGTGATTGACTCTTCCCGTAATTCAACTTCAACCTCCACCCCCCGTGTGGCAGTCCCACGCCTCCCACCACCTTTGTTTTCTGTTATACACCCAAGTGCATCTGCCAAAGATGCCCTCTTGTACTATATTGTTTATATTTATTAACAAGAATCAAGTTTACCATTGCAATTATCTGTGTCACACTGGAAATCCCTATATACAAGAAATTACAGTGGTTAATATTTATTTCTGCAGTTGGAGGCAATCAGATTGGAGCAGTTCATAGCAGGGATTTGTGCAGTAAGTCAACCTTTTTGTTCAAAATTATTTTTGATCTATCTGTTTGCACATTATTTTACTCATTTAACCATTTCTTGGACAATTCGTGAAAAATATTAGGTCGAATTTAAAGTAAGAAAATTAATGGAATTCTGTTTAAATTCTAATACATGATATCTTTAAATTCTTAGGGGCTTTCTTTGACATGTACATTGGAGATGTTCCTGCATGCGAACAAACGAAAGAAGAGATAGGGAGAAATGTGGCAAGTATCATAGGCAAGAGGAACTAATTCAGTGGGAAGTGATCCAGTGTGGCGGAGGAGCAGCAGGCCATTGGTTTTTATATACTTCAAAATTGTTACATGATTAGTTAATAGTGGATTATTAGGATTTAATTGTTATATTCTGGCTTCTGCTTTCCAAATTTTCGCCGCTGCAATTAGAAGAGTACAACCCCTCAACTTAATCTGTTGTAAAATACTTCTATCGCCATTTTCTTCTTCTTCTTTTTCTGTTTTTACTGAACAAGCCATTCTTTACAATCAGATACGACACAAATATCTAAACAAACAGATACATATTCTTTTTTATGGGCTGTGCTTCCAGATTTATGCTTTTGATATATTGTGGATAGATGTGTAAATAAGTCGATTTATTCAGATTAATCTCATATTATTTATGGAGTTTAAAATGTAATTTGTTTTAAGAAATCCGAATAATTTGAACTTTTAGAGTTGAGTTATTGATTATAAAGCCCACAAGATTGAGGGCCTTTGCTTGCCGCCTGGGCAATATCCATGATGATCTTTCGAAAAGTATTAATACAAAAGTATAATCTTATAAGGTTGGTATGAATAATCAATAAAATTTTAAAGGTATTCATATTTTATTTGAAATATTTGGAGTCGAACAATTTGGTGCGTTTTATTGTCTTTACGGTAATTATTTCACACAATAAAATTATTAGTGGTCTTGGAAGTATTCTTTTAAGTAGGAGGTTAGCCTAAAGCACTTACGTTCATTATTTTTCCATCTTATAAAGTAGTTAAAATTAGAATAACTCTCATTTTTATTATTTCCAATAATTTCGCGACTCTATAATAATGCCTCTTTGTAGTTGACATATTATATATAACCATTTTTTTTTAATAGTTCTTTCTTAGAAAAGATGTTATACGATTGATTCTTTTTGTCATCCCTTTTCACCGTTCAAGTCATACATCACTCCGTTCTTCAATAAACGATTACTATTGATTTTGAGAATTAAGTTTTAAATATTTTCAAATTCAAATTAATTTAAATTTATTTGAGTATTAAACAAATTGTTTGTTATATAAATAATAGTACTTTTCATTAGTTTATAATTTTTACAATTACATTGACAATTTCATAAAAAAAAAAAAAAATCATGTCAAATTCAATTTTAAAATTAATTTATAAAAATCAATAAATCTCTTATATTTTGAAACGGATAGAACAAATTGAAAGGTGTCAGTCGCAGAAAAAAAAAATGTTGAATAGTTTTTAAAATAAGGCATATCTTTTCATTCTTATGAAGTTTTACATAATTTGCAAACATAAAAAAGAAAGCTTTTGATATCAAGTATATGAATGAATATATGTCAAAAATAACGAGCCATAAGAGAGATGTTAGAGCATATTTTGTTATAAATGAATATGCCATATAAATGCGTAAACATGAGATGGTGGAGCAAATTAAAAGAGGTTTATTGGAGGAAGGTATAACTCCGATGATGTAATTTTGTGGGTAAGCCATGCTAACTTAAAAAGTTCAAAAAAAGGCTAATATAATAGGGAAAAAAAAAAAAGTTTATGCAAAAGAAATTCGAATGTGACATAGTTTTGGGACACGGCTAAAAAGGGTAAACAGGTAAGACACCACAGACCTATATATAGAAAGCAGCAAGGTAACCAGCCAAAGGGTCTCTCTCCCACCCCCACGCCCCCCCAACAAATTCCATCTTTGTCTATGAACCGGTCAAAGGATCAGGTGTTTGGGATTAGGTGTTTGGACAGCGAAACTTCTTTCAATTTTGGTGTGTCCCACATTGCATGCAATAAAAATAATCTACAAGTTTTTCTCCATAGCTCTCTTAATTAACATTTCATATTAGCATATAGATGAGTACTGCATCATTTGTAAAATTTAATTTGGGGTGATGGGATTTTCCGTAAGAGGATTAGCCGCCATTTTTCTGGCATGGTTGGCTGTTTTTGGAGGTTTCTGGGTCAACGAGGTCAATGGAGATTTTGATTATCAAGATGCTTTGACAAAGTCGATTATTTTCTTAGAAGCACAGAGATCGGGAAAGCTTCCTTCACCCCATAGACCTTCTTGGAGAGGTGATTCTGCTCTTCAAGATGGTAAAGATGTCAACGTAAGTCTCCTCAATAGTCAATAGTAGACTTTTATTTGACCTCTTATTTAACATATTTTTAATGATGAAAAATTCTTTACATTAAAGTTATCTGGTTGAAATAACAATTTCAACGGCGAATATCATGGGTAGTGTCTTATGCGTTATATGTTATACGTTGAAACTCAAGATACAACATGTAAATACATGTTTTATCGGTGTATTTCAGTAGATTACATTATTTTCACTTGAATTTATATATCTTTTGCAAGTTTTCATAGGCAAAATGAATCGTAATGTAAATAAAACTCTCGTTTTAGGATGAGATAATACTAAGTTACACGTACATGTGTAATATTTACGTGAATACATAATGTGAAACTATAAGATGATATAATACAGGTGGACCTGGTGGGAGGATACTATGACGCAGGGGACAATGTCAAGTATGGGCTCCCAATGGCTTTCACAATTACAACTCTTTCTTGGGCAGCTGTCTTCTATCGCTCAGAGCTTGAAGCTGCCGGGGAGATGGAAAACGTACGGGCCGGAATCCGTTGGGGGACCGATTATTTTCTTAAAGCCACTTCCAAACACCAATTGTTTGTTCAAGTAAGCCATCTTTTTCTATTGAAGTACTACTTTATATCTGTCCGAGTCCTATGCTTTCCTTGTTATTATGCTTATTAAAGTTTGTCACTGAGTAAACTTTCTGAAAAAATCATTAGAAAGTGCAATTTATATCGGAAAACCTTAATGTGCATGAAAAAAAAAATGTCAAATATGACTTTTATTTTGGATGATTTTCTATCATAAGTCAAATATTTGAGAAACGTGTATGTTTAGACTATATTAATTTGAACCCATTTTTATTCTGATATTTGTGGGAACTTTATGCACTGATTCCGAACTTATTTCAGGTGTAAAGTTTAGGATAGTGAACTTTTTGAAATGGAAAGGGAAAAACTATTTGTTGATTAAAGAATTTTTAATATGTTTTTTTTCAACATATATGATGAAGGTAGGAGACCCGGTGAAAGACCATGAATGCTGGATGCGGCCAGAAAATATGAACACGCCAAGAACTGTACTAAAAATCGATCAAAACACACCTGGATCAGAGATTGCAGCTGAAACTTCTGCAGCAATGGCAGCCGCTTCTATGGTCTTTAGAAGCAGAGACCATGCCTACGCTCGTCGCCTCCTCAACAAAGCCAAATTGGTACAATTTTTGAGAGTATTCCTTCTTCAAAATAAACGGAACCTTAGTATTTAACTAATGTATGACAGCCAAATTAATGTAAGATGATACTTGTTCTTTTTCTGTTTTTATTTTTCTTTTTTGGGCATGTCCCTTGCAGCTATTTAATTTTGCAAAGACACATAAAGGGACTTATGACGGAGAATGCCCCTTCTACTGCTCTTTTTCTGGCTACAATGTAAGAATTATTTCTCTGTTTTTTTCTTTTTTAATTTATTTTTTTATGTCTAAGTTTCCGTGCATGTAAGTAGAAACATATGAAAACAAAAACAGGAAATAGAAGCAATTAACAAACGAGCTTTTAACATTTCTCTTTCAGAAAATTGTTGTTGTCAAAAAAGGCTACTTTCAGTAAAAAAAAATTTAATTTAAATGCAAGTGTAATTTAGAGATTTTAACTTCTTCCAAATTGAATTATACGCAGGACGAATTGTTGTGGGCAGCAACATGGCTATACATGGCAAGCAGAAAGCCAGTATTCTTGCAATACATAACAGAGGAGTCCATTGGTGCAAATGTAGCCGAGTTTAGCTGGGACCTAAAATATGCTGGAGCTCAAGTCCTCCTTTCTAAAGTGAGTAATTTTCTGTATTCTTCCATTCAAATTGTGGACTGTCTTACTCATTAGACTACATGGCTGACAAAAAAATGTGGGTGAACTGCAAAATTCACCTCAAAGTTCTAGCCTCTTGCAAACTTAGCTCTAATGTTTCAATGTTTACAAATAATTCATTAAAGTATGTGTGTTTAGCAATTGTGTTCCCTTCACAAAATTAGCGTAACTGAATCATGTTAGTTGCACACGATTGTATAAAATCATATTGATGTATTAAAACACTTATGACGATATATTATATACTTAAATATAGTATTTTAATATGGTCAACATGGTTTAATAGTTAATACGGTCATGTGCAGACTCACTTGGGGGTTAATTTTTGCGAAAAGAAACATAATTGCTAAACATAGGAACTTTAAGAAGCTAATTACAAATTTCAAAATATTGAGGGTAAATTTGCAAAAGGATAGAACTTTGAGGATGACTTTTGTAATTTGCCAGATAGTCATATAACACATGAATGCTAACCATCCATCATCCGGATGGATGGTGAGCCAAATTTTTGTTGGCAATTTTTAGGTCCGAAGTTATTTCAGAATTTGATCACGGACAAACATTTTATTATTTAATTTTTTTTTTGGGCCACACATCAATAAAAGAAAAAAAGTTAGACGAACATTTTGAGATGGAATGAGCGCTAAACAGACTTATAGTTTATACGAAATGTTCTCGATCAGTAAACTTTCATTTTCTGCTACAAATTAATGCAGTTGTATTGGGAAGGTCAGAAAGAATTTGAGACGTTCCAGCAACAGGCTGACGGATTTATATGCTCCAACCTTCCTGAAAGCCCCTACCACCAGGTTCAGATTTCTCCAGGAGGATTAATCCACCTAAGAGACGGGGCCAATGCACAGTATGTTACCGGCACATCTTTCCTATTTAGCGTTTACAGCGATTTGCTGGCCAAACACAACCAAATGGTCACTTGCGGCGACAAACAGTTCAGTTCTACTCAAGTCATGGCTTTTGCCAAGCAACAGGTAATAAATCCCTCTTTATAAACAAATCAACATACATCTTTCTACCAACAGGTCGTAGCTCGGATGGTAGCAGCACTCTTCCCATAACTGGGAGGTTTGACATACCCAAAAATTACACATAATAGTTTAAATTTATTTAAATGGAGTAATAAACATTACAAGTAGTACCTTGTGCATTACATGTTATATGTTGAAACAAAAATTACAGCATATGATAGGCCAATGCGGAGGCCATAATGCATGATTATTAAAATTATTATTTCGGAACCTATCTTTTATCTCTTTTTTGCTATTGATATTAGAAAGAAGAAGAAAAAAATCGTGATTTAAACGACTATTGTCTCTTCAAACATTAATGTGCATAGAAAGATCAAAACGCCCCCTCATTTTGGGACGGAAGGGTACACATTAAAGCTTCTAACTTTTACTACTTCTCACATTAAGCGCATGTAGCTAAATATTGGAATCGAATGCTTGCAGATGGATTATCTACTAGGGAAAAACCCACAAGGAAGATCATACATGGTAGGATTCGGAAAAAATCCACCAACACAAGCCCACCACAGAGGAGCTTCTGTCCCAGTGATGTCTGTAAGCATGGTCGTGAACTGCGGCATGAGCTTTTCCAACTGGTACTCCAAGAATGCTCCAAACCTTAATGAGCTCACAGGCGCCATTGTCGGTGGCCCTGACAAGAATGACAATTTTGAGGACCTACGTTCTTCGTCCGCCATGACCGAGCCTACCACGTACACCAACTCACTCGCGGTGGGCGTGCTTGCGAAGCTCGCGAAGCACCATGCTACGTCGTGATCAATAGCAATATATCAACGATTTTAATTACTCCCTGAATTTAGCTGTGAATATATGGTTTGGGGCACGATTTAAGTGCTACCTCAGCTAGCTAATGAAGCAAAATTGTGAGCTTATTGGGAAAATAGCAGATGTTAAGACGTATTGTGAGTTTGGTTGATTATCACATTAAAGTATTGTATTGTGTACATTATATTATTTAAGACTTCGTTTTGAATTATGGTTTTTGTCGTATACATGCATATGTAAATTTGCTATCAGAGTTTTGGAAAAGAGAAACCCATAGGTGTAATGTATAAAAACTAGGAAAATGATATCCGATAAATATATCTATATGGCGCTTTTCAAGTTGAACACAAGAAATTAAGGGATTGTTTGGTAATTATTTCTGTTTTTGTTTTAGGTTTTTGATTTTATATGTTTTTGTTTTTATTTGCTTTCACTTGTAGAATCATAAATTAGATAATAATGTTTGATAATTACATGTTATAATAAATATATGAAACAAAAAATCAAAAACAATGTTTAATAACAAAATTGGATTTACTTAAATTTTAATATATTTCTTTAAATTATATGAAACAATATATTGAAAGTACTAATAATAAAATCAATGAATTTAATACTCTTAAAAAATATTGAAGAAGAAAGGACTTCGTTTTAAATATATATA
>JAUMHB010076622.1:1467-12567 GCA_032359685.1 Pittosporum tobira | reverse complement strand
AAAAAAACACATAAAACTAGGCAAACTTAAAAGAAAATTAAGGCAATAAAAATTGTGCTGAGAAAAAGTGGAGGGTTTTTTTCAAATTTTTCTTTTTTAATTAATAAAAAATATAAAAATTTGTCCCAAATATTTTTTGAGATTTTGGAGTTTCAAATGACATGCTAACCTACCGCGCCAATCCCATTAACCAAATAGAAAAAAAAATTTAAAATAAATACATAAAAGGAAAATGGAAAGGGAAAATAAACTATCAAAACAAATAAAAAGTACTGGATCCAAATCAAGCAAAAGTCGTAAAGAATATGTAATTCCATCTTCAACTTCAGACCCAAGTTTAGTTGACACGAACTAAATGAAGCATACTTTTCAAACATAAGAATCTACAGAAGAAAAAAAAATACCGCTTCTCCACCTCACATGCACCTGGCACCCGCCATATGTGAACTTCTCCACCTCCCGACACCGGAAAATGCACACAAAACCAGAAGAAAATATTGATAACCTGTGAGTGAGCTCCTAAAGCTGCCATTGTTGTCAGATGTCAATATATTTCTCCACTTCCTCGAATAGTACCAGGAGAAAATACTGAAATCACACATTATTTTTCATATCTGGTAACATCCTTGTGCCAAATATCAGTAATGTTCATACTATCTGAACATCTCGGAGAAGACGAGCTGCCATGGATCCGTATCTTCTTGCTTCCCATTCACTAAGATTCCCATTTGGGATACCTGGAAGTATCACTTCAACACCCTCGTCAGTAGAAAGACTTTCAACTTCATCTACCCTGTTGCTAATATCATCATCTTGGTCCTTTTCATGATTACTTTTTATAGTTATGATGTCATCAATTTGTTGATCAGTTCCTTGACTTGTGTGTTCTGTGAATCTCTCTGACGGCTTTAAGCTCATAATAAAGAGTTGGATACTTGGATGTTGGTACTTTCTGTCCATCTACAAGGGTCAGAATACATCAGTTTCAAAAGACCGTGGCATGAATATTTTATTTTTCAGTGCTGCTGAATTTGTTTAATGGAAGTATCATTTTTTTTGTGGGGTGTTTGTGTGTGTGTTTTGGGGGTGGGGGGCGGGGAGGGATTGAAATTTCCACATGGCTCCCTGGCATATGGTGGGACCCATTTATTTACTATTCATGCAAGGAGTCTTGTAGAATTATTAAATTCTCTTGTTGAAATATAATTCTCTGGCAAGTAACATGAAAAAGTATTAACTGAATAAGTTAAATATGGTGGCATGGCAAGCAGCATATACCTTGGCTCTAGGAACAGTTTTCACTTCAAAGTTTCTCTTCCACAATTGAAGCATTTGTTCATGGACACTTGTAGAACGAATCTCATACCCAATCTGCACCCCAAAAAAAAAAAAAAACTTGGAGTGACAACTGTACTCATTCATTATTGGCTTTGAAATTGGAGAATGAAGGAGAGGGGAACTCGTATATTTTATCAATGCATTACCAAAATACAAGTTTTGGGTCCTGAGAGTGCAAGAATTGTTTGCAGAAGTGGTTCCAAGAGATGCTCCGCATAAACCTTGTCAACAAAATAGTAGAAAATTATTTGCTTAGATTAAATAGCAAACAGTACATTATTACCAGAAAAATAGAGAACAATAAAAAAATAATACTACAGCAAACTCTTCAATATTTGCGTTACATAATGGAAAGATGATCTAAGAATGACTAATTTTTGACATGAAGGAAATGTGGAAGCATTTAGACTCCGAATGACTATATAAGGAATACACCCAGGGTAGGTGTTGGAGCTAAGTAGGGGTAACAAATGTATGTTAACAAAATATGTCCAGTCTCAAGGAACTCACAACATCAGTGCCAAGTATGTAGTCAAACGGTGGATTAAGGGCCTTTATATGATCTTCATTACCCCAATCCAGCTCCGCAACATTGATGGAACCAATGGAGTCTAAAGATAATACAATTTCAACTTAACAAAGCAGTAATACAACATATACATTCTTTAAACTGCAAGTACAGCCTTCTATTCATCATGATACCTGAATCAGGATTCATCTGCATAATTCTCGAAGTATTACGTTCAACATTTCTCATTAGCAAGGGCAAAACCTCAGTCTGATCCGTTGAAACTACAGCACATCCCAGTAATGCCATGCCTGAAAAGGCCATCTTACATCACACTAAGCAGCACCCCACACAAAAAATCTAAATTTACTTATTCTAAAAAATAAACAAATAAATTTTCTAGCAAACCAGAGCCATTTCTCAAAATAATCCTCATTAAAATAATAGCATAGCAAAACATAGCTCACCAAATCCCGTAACCCCACAACCTGCTCCAAGTTCAATAACACGTTTTCCTTTCAGCTTAGAAGGGCAAAACCTTCCCTTTCTGCAATTTTTCTCCTATGCATTTAAAAATAAAAAGGTTCAGCACTACTTTTAACATAAAGTTAATAGTTCAACCTTTTAAAATAAACAACCTGTTCAGAAACGAGCACATAGGTAGAATTCAACTAGTATTCAAAATTTTATGGGTCACCTTGAGCTGACAAACATTTCATAGCCAATCATACAAGATTAAGTGAAAATAAGTCAATATTCATAATTACATATAGGGTTGATGCTTTAGAATTCTAGAATTTTAGTAAATTAAATCGGAAGGAGGTTCAAAATTGATTATTAGTAATTAATTTTTAGTCATGTTATCGCAATATATTGCTCGGAGAATCAATTGTACTTGTAAATCTTTTTCCCACCAGGAGATTAGATAATATCATAATACTATGATAGAGGCAATACAACAAACATTAAATTTAGCGTAGGCGATACTCAAGGGATTATGAGCAATACCAGAAATTTGACCAAAACCATTGATGCGTCCCAAACTGTAGTCCCAAGATGCTTGGAATTAGGATCCTGCAATAGTAACAAGTAAATATTTTTTCTCCACCAAGTATCATAAAACAGACGGTGGGAAAGCATGGGACACAAAAGTTTTGATTAATCAGACTTTTTGCTGAATGATATGACAAATTTGCAAAGCAATCTTTTTATATTTTCTGGTTTGGGCCCCCTTTTTTTATGTTATTTTTTTTAATATACTTTCAAACTCATAACATTTTGTACTAGTACATTTGTAAGCTTTTGTATGATTGCTTGTTTAAAACTTCATTTTGAAAGCTAACCTATTGATAAAAACATTTACAATATACTATATTATAATGTTTTCCCCTTATATAATTTTCTTTGCCACCAGGACCCATAGATATATAACTTATATGTATTTGATAAACATGCACAACAATGCTACATTCCATTTGTTTCTGATAGCTGTTATAATATTATATACATACATATATATATATATATATACATATATATATATATATATATATATAGGGACTGGATCCAGGGCTAGACTTGGCTATGGCCCTGTAGCAAGCCAGTTAATTTCGACTGTTCAGATCACAATCCAACAACTAGGATTAGAATGGATTAGTACGGTCCGTCAGTTTTAATTGCGGACGTCCTCCATTTTTATGGGCGGACATAAAATGACAATTATGCCCTTTTTCAGGTTCTCTATCAATCCGTCACTAATATTGGCGGACGTCTGCTATAAAAAATGACGGATGTCTGCTCATAACAGTGGCGGGCGTATTCAGTCTTTACAATTCTCTAGTAATTAAATTGTCTACCTCTTTTGTACTTCTATGAACCTTTCTCCATTTGGTCTTTTCAATTCTACCTAATCAAATGGTCCACCTGCTTTGTAATTCTATTAACTTTCTCAATTAATTTATAAGTTGTAGGAGAGGAAGGTCATGTTTTTCAGTCTCGAAGACTGTTTTGGTATTATCTCGTATTTATTAATTCGTTTATCTTGGGAAGACTCATTGTTTAGTCATTTCAAATGTACAGGTTTGTTTAATAAAAGAGCCTATTCTAGCTTCATAGAATATCATAATAACCTTAACATATATGCATTTGTTCTGCATGCATCATATCCATCTGCCACTAATAATGGCGGATGTCTGTTATTATTTTTGGCGGACGCCCGCAAAAAATAATAACGGACGTCCGCCTCTATTAGTGGTGGATGGATAGAAAAGCTACAAAAGGGCATAATGGTCATTATAGGTCCATCAGAAGAAATGGAGGACGTCCGCCAAAAAAAAATAAAAATGGCGGACCGTACTAATCCCTTTCACCATAGCCATTAGATGTTGATCAAGATGTTTGGCATAAGCTGGCTTGCTACAGGGCCAGAGAAATGTTCAGTCCTGTATCCGGTCATATATATATATATCCGCATCTCAGGGTTAATGAACAACTGTAGCCAAGTGCACATATCAGATTTTCTGAACACTCTTCAGGCAAGTAACCAGCTCCCGGTCAAGTGTTGGAGTCAAAATTTAGAACAAAATCAAGGCTGTTTTGGTAAGTTAACAGACATTTATTGAAAGAAATTGTGCAGAGAATCCACCAAAGGCCAACAACATACCTGAGAAAACTGCAGCTGATGGCCCAAAACTTCAAGTACGATGGCTGATGTATGAGGAGAATTTAACCTGAACCACCAAAGCAAGATACATAATCTTGAAATATACCAAACAGAGTCTAACATGATTCTACATATCCTACTTAGACCACCGTAGACCAGTAGTGATGCAGGAAAAGTACAGAGGAAAGAATAAAGAGATTAAAAAGGAGATATTAAGGCTACAAAAGCCATGAAAGCATAAAGCTTAATCCATCATAAATTAATAATCAATAATAAGGAGTGATTACATGAGTTTATATAGGAAAACCTAAACTCACAATCAAGTAAAATCCTAATATAAAAGGAAACAAAATCACCTAATAATTATCTAATAGTATAAATAAAGCTACAATAAATAAAACTTCTGGAATAGGCTACCTAATATAACAAAATATAATTAAAAATTACAAATGCTTTTTATCTCTAAATAAAAATAGAATATATTTAACTAATATATTTGTTGTCTTATTTGCATCACTTAACTTCGCACATCGATTTTTGAAAGACTAACTCCCATTTAATTCACATGTTGCTTCTTGATCGGCGAACATTCAATAGCGTTGTTGGCCACGCACAATATTAGCCCTTAGTAATGATTCTCAATCCCATAGTCCAATCAACCACTATAGAGTATACACTACATGAAACCAATAACTGACCTAAATTGCATGAGGGCTCACCATTTTTTGTATTGTAAACAAAAGACCAACTCGGCCACGCACAACCAAACACAAGGTTTATAACTATTCGTAGTTGGGCTTTGTATAAGGGAGAAGATTGTAAAATTGCTTCATAACGAGCATTTGAAGCATCTCAAATCCTTTTCCCTTAATTTGTGCACAATCCAAATGAGGCATGTCAACCTAGTTGACTATGTTCACCTTTAGAAGCATGTGAATTATGATCATTTGAAGTATATTGATATTACAGAATTCAAATTTCTTACACTGTGCTGCAATAAGTTCTTGGTAGTAGTGGTTTTGATGCTCTCTTGTTGCCTACAAACTACAGTATAATCCTAATGTTCCAATTCATTGTTGTCAATGTTACCGTATATAAAGGGACTATCTATATCGTTCCAGATTACTAGGTTATTCTATATGACAGATAATTTCAAGCAGGAACCAAAATTATAAAAGAAAAGTGTATTATGAGTATAACATGAAAGAATTGCTACGAGGGAGGGTATGAAAGGAAGTAAAATAACAAAACGAAGTATAAAGAAGCAGCATACCTGTCAGCCTCCATCGAATGATTAAAGGAAAACAAGATCTTGCTCTACACTATTCCACTGCAAAAATAAATTAAAAGAAAAAATAATGGTAGTGTACGAACAGAAAGATGAAAACTTCTGCCTTCCTGTTAATTAAAATCCGAGATTACCCATCAACTTCAAAATTTTCGGCTTTGTTCTCTATTGACCAGAACCCACAATTCTATCCATGAAATGAAATATGTCATGATTCTATCATAACTAGCTGGCTTTGTAACATAAAAGTTAGTCTAACAAATACAAAAAGTTTACAAGGAATTGAAAATGAGAAAAGGGCATAATTAACTTCTTCATATATTAGCTCCAAAAGAAAGAAAAAACATGAGCTTGAAAATTTCGGAGTTCTGAGAAGGCTCAAACAGGCCGGTGTTTGGTTATTTGGGCACCATATTTTTGAAGTTGGACGGAAATCTCTAGTAAAAACTTCGAAATGAGGGAAATCAAATTCATTAGGGTAAACTGATTAGATAGATTAGATTCGCTGCAAAAGAAAAGCTCTAACCTGAAAATACGTACTGGAGTGATGTCTCGTACTCCCGGTGCTTTAGAATGGTATCGGCTCTCGGATGATGAAAAGTAGTACACTATCCAATACACGAATCATATTCTCACTATTTATACAAATAATGATTTAAAGTAATACTTCTGTACTACGATATTTTTAAGTTTAATATTTTAATGTTATTATTTTTAAATTAATTATTAATTATTTCATTGTTTTTTTTTTTTTTTTTTTCATAAAAAATTATTATTATTATTATTATTATTATTATTATTATTAAAAATTTACTTATTGGGTTCAGTTTGGATATCCAATTTTAAGAGAAATTGACTTGTAGCTCATGCCTCACGGTCGATTTGAATTGTTGCACTTCTTGGGCTTTCAGGGTTGCCACTGCTTCTAAATATCTCTGTCAGATTTATAAGTCCTTTAGCTAATTGATTTGTTGCTAACAATAATTTACCAAAAGAAAGAAAAGTGAAATTGATACAAAAAAAAAAACGAAGGTGAAATTGGTAAGGAGTGGGAGAAAGAAATGACAGACGTATGGAGGAATAACATCAAAATTCTGGTTCTAATTTTCATACGATGCATTTGTTAAAAGAAATATAACACAATCAATAATTGTGAATTTAACCCTTATAAAATATTAAAAGCAAGCCGGAATTTAACTTAGACATGTTGCAAAATCACTTCAACAATATGTACTTATAGTTATTAAATTCTTACGAGTTATAGGAGTGACTCGAGTTGTTCAAAGTTATAGTGTAATCCAGTTGATTCTTATAAACAACTCACCAAGACAAAAACTCTTACAAGTTGGATATGAACGTTGGCAAAAAATTATTTCGCAGAATTCTAATTCATGAATATTAGATTTCTCAGTACACCTTGGAATTTCATGGAGTTTTTCAATCACCAAAGAACAACAATTAATAGAAAAGAATAGTGTATTTGTGTCGAATATTTTCTTTCAGATTGATCTCTCAGCCCTGGTTACAAGTATGTTAGAATCCGGTGTATGTATTTACATGATCATTCTACATAAATCATCCCGGACACCATACTTGGAACACTAGTGGAACACACACATTGCTCCTTGGTGGCTTGGTGTGTGTGTGTTTTTGTAACATTCAAAGAGGAGCAATCTGACCCTCATTCTCTATTGCAGCAAGTTTTCCCTGTGTCCACTTGGTCAGCATCTCTAGAGAAGCTTTCGGTTGATCCATCGGAACCATATGACCCGCATCATGTACCTGTTCATTATTTCAGAAGTTTGCCCAATTCAGAATTTACAATTCAATTAGTGTGTGTGTGTGTGTGTGCATGCGTGCGTGCGTGGGTAGAGAGACCTTGAGGAAAATTAGAGGTCCGTGGCTTTTCATCTGTCCTGCCTCTGCACCGTCTACTGAAAATGGAACTGTTGAAGTTGCTACGAAGGTTTTTTGACCCGACCATTCCATGGCATGAACCCATCTCGAATTTCCTGCACGAAAATACAAGTACATGAAGTTCAGTTGAAAAGGAAGGCACTTCGGATTTTAGCCATGTTCAGTTTTTTACTATATTACAATGTGCATTTCATCATGTCATACGAACTAATCTTCATATTCTGTGAGTTCACAAGTAGAAGAACTACTTGTAGAAAAATAATCCTTTCAATTTTCGAATGCAGCGTGTAAAATGTAGTTCAGAGGAATCAAGATATTTACCAAGCCAGTTGCAAATAAGGTCATACTCTCCAGCATATACTAGCATATTGATTCCGTCTTCTAAAAGTGCAGGAATTCCAACTTCGAGATTCCTCATCCAGTCCGTGATCATGGCATCGTACACTGTAGAACTACACGAAACGAAATCAATGTTTCCAACACCTAGAGCTTGTCTAGTTGACGCTTGGTTCAAGAAGCTTTCCATGTTCGAGAAGTCATAGCATAGCTCTCCCTCACATCTCTTTCTGATATCATAGTACTGCATAACCAAATATACAATTCCTCAAATTCATACTTATCAAATATATATGTAAAGAAATTATCGATAGAAAATGATATATGTTATTTTGCTTGCTTACATTTTTATCTCCGACAACATCCATGATCTTGTTAAATATGTTACTGCAGACATTATATGCAGTCAAGCAAGCACGTTCGCCATCAGTGCCTAGTAAAAAAGGAAAAAGAAAAAGTACAGAGTATATACGTTATTTGGATTTGGACTCGGTGAATGTATGAAACTATTGACATTTATCAAATATTAAAGGAAAATTTTGCTTCCATACAGTACGAAGTTGCATATTGATGATTCTTTTATTCACATGGTTAGGTTTTTTACGAAAACGACCCTAACGATGTCAATTAACAGAATGCAAACTAGGGATTAGGAGAATTACCGCAGAGTTTAATTGCCTGTTCACATGACGGAATCAACGTGCTTATACTGTTATAATCAGATTTACTAATTAAGTTGTTGTCTAACGTGTAGTCAGTGTACGCTTTGTACTGAACTGCTGGATCCGTAAGCCCATTGCCCATAGCAAATCCCTGCTCGACCATTTATTAATCGAATAAATTAAGCTGAAAATGAATGTAATCAAATCTTAGCAAGAATATTCTTCAAGCATACCTTCAGGTTTATATTAATTCCTTCTTTGTTTTTGTTTCCCTTGTGAACTCGAGCAGCAAAAGCAGGGATATAATGCCCAGCATATGATTCCCCAGTTATGTAAAAATCATTCTTTGCATACTGTGGATGTGCCTTGAAAAATTCCTGAAATTATTTGAATTGTAAGATTCTGATACTACTAAATCCCAACCTTAATCATTACTCGAAAAACACTCTAGGGAGTTAGGTACTCCCTTTGTCAGGGAAACAAAGTCCTACCTCAATTTCCATATTGAAAATGGAACTCTTTTTTCCAGATAGAAACTATTTAATATGTATCGAAACTTCCATATTTAAGAAAATGAAAATGACAGAAACAAACCTGCAAGAAGTCATATAGATCGTTGCTGACACCATCTTCATTGTGACGAATATCATCTTCGTCAGAGGTGTAACTAAAACCAGTTCCAATAGGCTGATCGACGTATATTAGGTTTGATACCTGCCAAATGAGACCATTAAATGTCAAGTAACTCGAGAAATCTACGGGTGCAAAGAAAATCAGTACAAAATTTGAAAGTGATTTTGGATGTACCGTAAGATTAGTTAGGATAGAGAAGAAATACCTTGTCCCAACCAAAGTCATTCCAAGTAAGAGACAAGTTGTTTGCTACATGGAAAGGGCCATTTTCATAAAACATGGCCAGTTCGCTGCTGCAGCCTGGCCCTCCGGTTAGCCATATAACAACAGGGTCGGCCTTGCTTCGACGCGATTCAAAGAAAAAGTAGAACATCCTGCACGCATGATCATGTCAATCACTTTAACAAACTTTCCCTTCTTTCCAAAAAAAAAAAAATCGTTTGCCAAACAAATACCAACTCTGGAAGAAAAGTTTGAATGTGTGAATCGAATCAGGAAATAATTTAGGAAATTGCCAAAAGGAAGAATATTATTCTGGCACATCGCGTAAGTGGGACAATAGTTCTGGTACAGAGGGGGAACTGACGACAGATATAGACAGGCAAGCTATTAGCCATGTTAACTGTGAAATAAACTGTGAACTGTGAAGTATGAACAGAGTAAGCCTTTAAGGGCCTGTTTGGAAGTGACCAGTTGACTCATTTGACTTCCCCATTTCATTTTCATAACTTGCCTGGAACCCAACATACAATTTATCTGAAGAATCATTTCCGAAAAGACTTGAACCAATAAATTAAAAACATGTGAAAACACACTAGAACAGAAAAGTCATCAATCATCAACTTTTTTGTTCATTAGTCATAAGAAAGGCCAATCGATAAAAAGCATAATAGTAGCAATTATTAAAGGCCTCTATTGGGGCCTCAAAAAATTCAAAAATCAACACAAAACTACAAAAACATTAACAATTCATAAAAGAACTAATTTACACACAAAAAATAAAAATAAAAATAAAAATAAAAAAATCATGAAGTTTAATGGGTATCCATTATTTTACCTTCCATCATTAGAATGTGGAAGCCGATAATAACCAGCATGGTGACCCAAGTCCTGAACAGTGGCCCCAGAATCACCAATCAATGGAAAACTGAATTTCCTTTCCTCAAGCCTCGGAGCAGCACTTAAAGAAGAGCCTGATGCAGCAATATTGACCTTCTGTTTGGGGAACAAATTCAGTCCTCTGATGAACTTTTGGGCCTGTGTTTCTGGGAATTTTAGACTTGAAGATTGGAAAAGACTGTTTTCATGGTTTGTGGCAGAGGAGAAAGTTGAAACAGAGACAAGTAGGAAAAGAAGAGAAAAGAAAAGGGGAAAGAAAGTAATCTGTGCCATACGTACTGTTTGGGAGAACGAATGAATGAAGAGTTTGTCTGGTGTTGGTGGTGTATATATATATATATATATAAGGTGTAATATGGAAAGTGAGTTGCTTAGAAGTTAGATGGAGGTTGAGTGAGAAATGTATTTCGTGTTTGTTTGTGTCGATCTCTCTCTGTCTCTCTCTGTGTGTGTGTGAATGGTTGAGAGTGGGAGAGAAAAATGGTGGAAAAGGGATTTTAACGGTTGGTTTGTTATGATGCTGTTCGAATAAAGAATCAAATGATTTGTGGTTTTCTTTTCTTTAAATTTAAATTGCTTTGGGTATTTCTTTTTTGAAAAAATTATTTATTCGAACTCCTACCCGGTTTCCATAAAT
>JAUMHB010076599.1:0-18675 GCA_032359685.1 Pittosporum tobira | reverse complement strand
ATTACCTAATTTACTTTTAGAAAAATAAATATAATACATAATCAAGTACTGAGAATGTATTCAGAAAATAACTTAAATCCAGTGCCCTCCTCCACCCTATATGACTCGGGATGTAAATAGTGGAGTAATTAGTTTCCTTGCACAAAAATCTACCAAGTAAATTTGCAGGTTGCCTTGTCATTTGTCAGTAACTTTTTTGTTCATCGGACGTTTTTCATGTTGCCGCATATGGCCACTATTTTAATATATTCAGATTGCATCCCGCATTTCCACGCAAATTTAGCCAATGGATGACTCTTTATTTTAACATTTGTGTTTCACATGCTCCTCTTGTACACACGCTTGCATGTTCATTTTATACTATTAAATGGTTAATTCAATTTTTCTAACGGGAAACCATATTTATATTGTAATTTTATGTATCAAAAAAATTATATTATTCGTATTTTGAAATTAAAAATATTTATTTTTGTTTAGTTTATTGTAAGATTAAAAATGTAATTTTGCTTTATTATCTTCTTCAAGCTTATCTTATCTTTGTTTGTGCATAAGTTTTTTTTTTTTTTTTCATTCACAATACTTGCTCATTTAAGTCATTATTTATTTATTATTTTTAAAGAATTAATGTAGTATTACGAACAAAAATTTAAAAATGACCTATTTTCAATATATTTTTATTTAAAAATGAAATATTATTTTATTTTATAATAAGATAAAATTAAAATTAGAAAAAAAGAAATCAGAGAACAAATATCACCTTGTTATTCCTTGCATATGTCCATCTGTGCATTCACTCAAAAAACGGTGGTCAAAGAGGCGGATGATTTCAGGGGTAAGTTACGGACTTACCAATTCGGGCCGAAAAATCTGACAATAATTTTGTTCTAACATGACAAGGATTCACAAAACCTCACATGCAATCTAATGAGTGGACAAAAGTGGCGATTTCGTACCAAATATTATATTATATTTACTACTATTATAGATCTATACTTCTGTAGTAGTAGATGCTGCCTGCTGCATGTGCACAAGTGAATACCTAGGGCTATTGGTTGATAGTGATCGCCACATGGCACTACAAACAGGCGCCACATCTTCAGTGGTTGCAGAGGACTAGAGGAGGTTGCCAGGTTGCAATCACTCACCAGTCACCATCGATAAGCCCTTCCCTTTAATTTAACATGGGCTTGCTTCCTCTGCTTTTCATTTGATGCCTCCACGTACCCTATTATCCGCTCCTAGCAAATTACTACACCCTGATACATGTTAGAATTTACGTTTATTATTCTCTATTATATTTGAACTTTAATAATGTTTTCCTCTTATCTAAATTAGTTTTAGTATAATTTTGTGTAAACGTTACACCATTTTTTGAATGTCTAAATCAATTTAGTGATTTTTAAAATACCGACTTATGTTCCTAAATGAAAGCTTTTTATTGGACTTGTTTGGAAAGAGCGTTAGAAATTTAGTAAAATGCAATTTGCAGTTTAAATTATACTCTTAAGTTTTTATTGAATTTAAATTTAAATTATAAACTTAATTTTGTTAATTTAAATTTAATCTCCTAAATATATATATCTTTATTCCGTTTTTAAGCCATAATTTCTAAACGTCACTACCAAACAATAAGACAGAGCATGATGTGGTTTGGTATGGATACGAGCTCAAAGCGCAACAGAAACAACTATAATTTGGATTTGGTTTTTGCAAAACTAATCATACGAATCCAATTAAGTGTGATTTGGTGCAATTTTTATATGTATGATATTGGTGTTGGATTAATGCGTTTGCGATTTAACACCATCCTAAAAAATACTTAAAAACATATTTATAAAAATTCATACAAAATACATACATAATCTATTAAATAATAGAGATAAAAAAAAAAGTTTCATAAAAAAAACCATTACAGATTCAAATTCATAATTACTCCGAGTCTTCAAGTCACAAACAAGAGCTGCACCATAAAACATAACTTCATTCAAACAAAATCTAACGCGTTAACAATTGATTAATTGACACATTTTCTTCCTTCATGGCATCAACGCACATATTTATCTTTTAATCTCAAACTGCTTTACATTTGTAATAAGTATATAAATCGCCAAACTGATACATCTTTAGTCTGTGCGTAGATTAACAAAAGGAATTATTAGAAAATGGATTAATATAATGTTACTTTAACGTATAAACTTAATTAAAAATTAATATAAATATATTATAATAATTGGAGGGTTGCAGTATTATTTGGTGCGGAGGAAGATAAAAATCAAACTCAACTCATTTTTTGATTGCGATTTTGAATACAACACCTGTTTTCCACATCAAAAATTAATAATACAATTTCTTGAATGCAATTTAGTGTTTTGATTGGTTTTTACTAGTCCTACCAAGCGAGCACATTATTAATTGTAAAAAAGTGGATCGGCATTCACCCGACTTAATGTCAATCAACGCCTCTCTTGATTCATCATATCCTCAATCAACGGCTGCGATTTGGACTTCGATTGACAAGTGAACGGTTGGAGGGAACAAATCTCCCCATGTGCGGATGTATACGTCAGCAAATGAACGCATAGTATGGCTTCTATCGCGGCCAGGTGTACTCTCCGTGACTCAGACAAGTGTCATCTCAAGATGTCCACAGCAATGCCATGTCAGCAACTCGGGTTTCATCATTGACTGTTGGGAATCAGTTGCGGCGATGTTTGCGGCCTGAAATTTTCTTTTCTTTTCTTTTTTTTTTTTCAGTGTGAGTGGATGGATGTATAAAGTTCAAGAAAGGCAAAATAGAACTTGTGTAGGGGCCCAGTGGACCATAAAGTTTGATTTAGAGGGCAAAAGCATGTGATTTGTTGTCTAGAGGGTATTACTAGGTCTAATGTATATCATTAACATTGCTATACCTACCAAGCCTTATAGATTCACCGATATACATGTGGTCAAAGATTTATTACCAACAATCTTGCCATCGAATCGGGTTGAACCCGTAATAAATGAACAGCTTTTTCTCAGCAAGTAGCCAATGGCCTAATTGTATAGAATTATTATTAAGAACTTTATACATTATGGTTATAAATACATTAAACTAATAAATAAACAAACAATTTTATAAATAATTATATAATTAAAATGATTAAAGAATATTTAAATCAGAATTCTTCACATACATGAACTAAGGTGTATCTCAGCGTGCGTTGAGTGTGACTCATTAGACTGAAGAATAAAGGGCAGTCTTATCACTAAGAATTACATACGGTATATTATTATAATATTTGATAGGAATATTAAAAGGACGAATCCAGACAAAAAAGATAAGGTCCCATGATATCTAAAATGAATCACTTGCTTATGTAGGGGATTAATTTACACAAGATCTGATACTAATTACTTTGTTTGCTAGCTAGCTAGTAGTATTAGAATTTCGAACGATCTAGAAAAAGGCGAAACGCAAGACAGTTTTAAAAAAGAAAATCTGGTGGAAAATAGAAATTAAAATTTTTAAAAAAATAAAATAAAATTGGAGAGAATTATGCCTAACCAGAAATTAGATGAAAACAAATTAGAAGCGTTCATATATTGTAAAATTATATTATTTGGCAGCTAGTGTCGGCGATTGTGATTTGAACGTCAACATTGTTTTTCACACGCGGGGTAATTTAGTAATTAACGTGAAGGATGCTCTTTTTATCAATGTATGACCTATGGATGATACCAATAAGAAATTAGTCGCGGTCATATCATCAAACCTTGAATTTGAAGCAAAAGGTCTTAAAAAATCACATGCGATTCCCAATTGTTGGTCCCTTACACTTAATGGTGTCCATTGCAATTTGCAAGACAATATTTTCATTCTCTCAATGCGAGGTCTAGTTAATGTATTGATTTAAAATAAAATTTAATAAGATTAAATTAATAAATTTAGAAGAAATCTAAACGTTTAATTAAAGTAATCGATAGATTACTATCTAGTGCTTTGGAGATTAATCAGATCTAAAATGAGATCCTAGAACACTCAATTTGAATTTAATCAATTATCTTGTTGAGTATTATAACGTATAGGAAAATGTTATTTATTCGTAATAATTTTAAAAGAATAACTAAAATAAAATTATATTTTCCTTAAATCGAATAATACAAAAATTACAATTTAGAGTTTGAACTTTGTGGCTTATTGTTGAAAGCCAAGTTATGAGACTCGAAATTGGAATGGGTCAAAAATCAGGAACGCATTTGTTCTGAGGGCATGTGATATTTGGAGTAGGGTTTACCAAATGCACACACAATAAAGAGAGGAGAAGAAAAGGCTGATACCTTGACTGCGCTTGCTTAACGGCCAAAAACCACCAAACCTAATTAATAGGAATCTCCGTAATATCAGTAATCACAAACCAGAAGTGGACCCCACATGTTTAGTTTAATCACACTATTCCCCCATGCGAACTTTCCCTTTATATATACCCCTCAATTCTCTCTTCATCCCCACACCTTCGCATTCTCTCAAGGAAAAGAAACACAGAGAAGCAATGGCAATTACTGCATCACTCTCTCTGTGTCTTTTCTCTCTCTTCTTAATTCCACTACTCGTTTCCTCATCCCAATTACAAAAACAACAAGACCCTGATTCAGTTGTCGCTGAAGTACATAGGTACTACTTTCCTTAAATAACTGTCACATTTCTATAATTGACCGTCACTTTTCTTTTTCCCGTTTTATACTAACAATGTATCTACACTTTCGAATGCAGGAGCATTAATGCCTCAAGGAGGAACTTGGGTTATTTCTCTTGTGGGACCGGAAACCCGATTGACGACTGCTGGCGCTGTGACCCGAATTGGGAGAAGAACCGCCAGAGGCTAGCCGATTGCGCCATTGGGTTCGGGAAGAACGCCATTGGCGGCAGAGATGGTAAAATTTACGTGGTCACCGATTCCAGTGACAACGACGCTGTCAACCCGAAGCCGGGAACCCTCAGGCACGCCGTGATTCAAGACGAGCCGTTGTGGATTATTTTTCAGCGTGACATGGTGATAAAGTTAAAGGAGGAATTAATAATGAATTCGTTCAAAACTATAGATGGTAGGGGGGCTAGTGTGCACATTGCTGGTGGTCCATGCATTACTATACAATATGTGACTAATATTATTATTCATGGAATAAATATTCACGACTGTAAGCCAGGCGGCAACGCTATGGTGCGGAGCTCCCCACGGCACTTTGGGTGGAGGACCGTATCGGACGGTGATGCTGTGTCGATCTTTGGTGGGAGCCACGTATGGGTGGATCACTGCTCCTTGTCCAACTGCCAAGATGGGTTGGTTGATGCGATAATGGGGTCCACGGCTATCACGATATCGAACAATTACTTGACCCACCATGATAAGGTAATGCTGCTCGGACACAGTGATACTTATAGTCAAGACAAGAACATGCAAATCACGATCGCCTTCAATCACTTTGGAGAAGGCCTTGTCCAAAGAATGCCAAGGTAAAAACTCAAAGCAAAAATTCCTAGATAAATTTAAAATTCTCTACCTTGTTCCTTGTTATTTTCTAAAGCGAATCTAATTTTCGGTGGACTTTCGTGAAGACGATTAGATACAAAGACAAAATGCACATAAATTTATTAATTATTAAATATTTATGCTATTTATCTGAATCTAATTAACTACGCGCATTCGGAATATATAACATTTCAATTTTCTAACGGATAAAAACATAAATTTGGTGCAGATGTAGACATGGATACTTCCACGTGGTGAACAATGACTACACTCATTGGGAGATGTATGCCATTGGAGGAAGTGCAAACCCCACCATTAACAGCCAAGGCAACAGATTTCTTGCTCCTGATACAAGATCTAGCAAAGAGGTGATTACTGATTAAATATTAAACATTTTTAATAATTTGTTTTTACTAAGTACTGAGATGATTAAATTTCGCAGGTGACAAAGCATGAGGATGCACCCCAGAGCGAATGGAAGAACTGGAATTGGAGGTCAGAAGGGGATTTGATGTTGAATGGTGCCTATTTCACACCATCAGGTGCCGGAGCTTCGTCCAGTTATGCCAGGGCTTCGAGCCTGGGCGCGAGGCCATCGACTCTTGTTGGTCCACTTACAAGTGCGTCGGGTGCACTCAACTGTAGGAGGGGTTCTCGCTGCTGATCAACTTATCGATATTTATACCTATTGAAATTGCCGAATTCATATTGTTTCTTTAGGTTTTCTTTTGGTTTACTCTTTTTTAATTTTTTTTTTTTTTTTTTAAATGTTATTGTCAACTACAACCTCAAGCCTGTTACTCTGACAGTCTGACTAGTTCAGAGAAAGCAAGTGTAGAAGTGTTGATATCTATACTCTCCAGAATTATATGTTAACTTATATGAATGAAATCTCTCTGTCTCTGTGTTTGTCTATGTCTCTGTCTTTTCTCATGTGATTAAGTGATCATGGCTAAAAAAGCAAAGAGGACTCAATTTTCCATTGCGTACCGACAAAGGAAACAGTTAATTCAAGCCAAGACAAATGTGTAATTAAAGGTCAAAAGTAAAAATACCATTCAAAATTTATTTTAAAATTCAACCATTTTTCAACAGTATCTTTAAGTCCGTAACTGAATAGCAGGTATCATTAGGCTCAATGCGTGGATACAAGTAAATTGGACTTTAAAAGAAGGGCATCCGATGCGATATTATCAATGATGACAAGCAGTTAAAGTTCCCTGAAGTTATTCAAATGCTAAACTACACTTTCATAGTCATGGACCACATTATATATATATATATATATATATATATATATATATAATTTTAATAAGCACTAAGCAGACCTAAAGGATGAAAAGAGAATTTTGATAAAATTTAAGCAAAAATTAATCGAACTTAAAAGTACTACTAATTTAAACCATAAACTGCTTGACGCCTAAATTATAATTAATTGAACCTAAATTGGATTTTTAGAACAATAATAGCTAACATGTTCAAATTTTAACATTAAATATTAATGGGAGCTTCTTGACTTTAGCTTTTATGAGTGCAGGTCCCCAAAGTGGTTTTTGGTAGGGGTAGGGGTTTAATATTTATTCCTTCCGTCCCAATAAAATTTAACAATTTTCTTTTTTAGACGTTCAAATATAATTATAATATTTATTTTTTGAAAAGTTTAAAAATGTAAATTATCTTAATTATTTTACTTTATCAAATATAATCTAATATTTTATCTACTACTCTAATATTATGGCTCCACTACTTCATTCACTACTCTGACATTATGGTTAATTACTTCAATCACTATTCTACTATTTAAAACTATAATATTAACACTATAACCCACCACTTTAACTACTAATTTAATATTTAAAATTATAATATTATTAAGGATAATTTAAACAATTTACTCATAATTAAACATATTTTTTAATATCCGTAAAAAATCAAACGATTACAATTTTAATAGAACGGATAGAGTACTTAATATTATTGATGCGTAGGTTAAAAAGCATGGTTAGTGGGAGTAGAATTGATTTAATTTAGGTATTGAAGGGACAAAAAAGGGTAAGAAAGCACATGCCTGCCTTTGATCTTCTTTTCATGGCATTGTCATCTGTTATTTCTGTGGACTAACTAACAACTGGTTACATCCTCTCTTTTCCTGCTAAGCTGTTACGACTAAATCTTTGACAAACCTAGCTCTATTAACATTAATTCAGAACACACATTCTTGTCCAAAGACTAAAATAAAGGTCCATATTAAATAACTTCAAAAAACAATTAAAAATCACTCTCTACCACTCCTGTCTCTTACACACACACACATTGACGCATACTTGCCTTATTATAAACACACAAATTATCGATCTTGACGAATGAGTGGTCAATCTGTCTCTACGGTGATTCCATTGAACATAAAAAAACAAAGTAAGATTTACTTTTCTTGATTTGTAAGCGTTTTAAATTGCAATTCAGTTTCAAAAATTAGGTGGGACATGGACTGTGAATATATGAAAAGAAGAGAGCCGAAGGAGGTGAAGTTTTTCAAAATGAGTAGTACCCGCGGAAAGAGATAATTTGGGCGGTCGCATTCGCCTTAGGGTTAGAATGAGCTTTCGGTATACATGGAGTATGGTCAGATGGACTCATTCACCCCATGCACTAGCACGCCTGTAAAAACACAGGAGTAATTATTCTAAAATAGTAGCATGAAAGACTAATGAACTACTCATAATGGAAACCGTACGATTAGACAGGCTAGCTATATATGTATGTGTGTGTGTGTGTGTGTGTGTGTGTGTGTGTGTGTTTAAAAAAACCTGTCTTTTCTTTAATCTACCTTATTTTTCCTTAAATTGACAGAAAATGAAAAATTCATGTTACATTTTACAACTTGACATTAATCCGAAAAAAAAGTTTTAATTTTCTAACGACGTTAGAATATTTTGACAACTTGAAAAAAAATAATATTTCAAATAACAAAATCTAAAAAAATCATTTTAACAAAAACAAGGGGAAGTTTGAACGTCAAACCATCGATGATTCTAATATTTGTCATCAAACTAATTAATTAAGATTAAGGAACCATTACTTTTCATATATGGGATTGTTTTGGGTAACTAAATGCATACGATATTGACATGTAAGAGATTCGACCATGTGGCAGACAACCACTAGAAATAGACGTAATTGGATCACAACTAGCTACCTAAGAATCCAGGGGATCAATAGATGATAAGATAAACTGCTCAATCACGTGCACCAACTGAATATAACATTTATTTTATTTTTATTCGAATCAAGAATGTCAATTGCTTTCAGGAGAGACAATGTAGTTAATTAGGGTTGTCAATTTATGAATTAACAAGATTCATATACCAGACTTTATTACCTTAATGCGAGACTCTGGTTTCAGCTTAGTATTTGGCGACATTCTCCAGAACTGACCCCATAATTAAGAACCGAACAGTGGTTCAATTATCCTATGCCTCGCTTTTTTTGAATCCAAAAATAGATCGTAACATTAAGTTTAGAATAGCACATTACGTGATCACCCTAACTATCTCCTTCTTTTTATTCTTTTCTTTCTCAGGAAAATTGTCTATTCTAATATATTTTATGGACGCTCCTCTCAACAATTTACATTGAAACGAAAATAAACACAAAAAAAAAATTAAAAAAAAAATCACACACAATAATACAAGAATTTTACGTGGGACTCGCAATAATACAATAATACAAATACCAAAAAATTAAAAAAAAAAAATTTGAAAATAAATAAGAAAGGGTCGTGCTGCATTTTCCGGCATGTCCACAAATTAACCTTAATGAAATTGGCAACTTAACTTGATATCTGAGTGGTCAAACTTTTAACATGAATTGTGGCGAAGAATATTCTTCTTCTTTCGGTTTTTATCTTGGACCTTATTAAAGAGACGGAAGAGACCATTTTTATCAAATCAAAAGAGTTTTAGTTGCTTTATTATTTGTAGGGGGTTGGTTCTCATGTTGGCATGGACCGGGGCTCAATTATTTTGCAGTATGAAATAGAAAGGCACAAATCACAATCATATAAACTTCACATTTTATCCAAGAATCAATCTTGCGAAACTTCCACGTGGGGCAGCGAATTCGTTAAATCAAACACAACTAAGAGGGCTTGTCGGATCGGTTATTGTCATATTCTGAATAAGCATCTATGAACACACATCATGTATGTAATATGTGTATTATAGGCTTCTTTCACCAGAGACCACCAACAGGATATGCACAGCACAACCATAATTAAGGATCATACATTATCCATGGTAACCAATGCGTATGGTGAGACCACCTTAAGGTTTCCAGTAGACCCTGGTAGGTCAGCCATGAAAAAAGTACTGCATCTTATCTGCCTTATGTTTTGGGAACGTGAAATAATTACTCTGTTGTTATGTTCTAATCTGCATGCTGATATTTTTATCGCCAAGAGTGTTAAACAAGTCGAGTTTGTCGAAGTCAACTTGTTAATATAAATGAGTTTTTATCTCGAGCTCAACTCGTTTAGTTCTCATAACAAATCGAATTCAAGTTTTTTCATGAATAATTTGAAATAGATTTACGCACAATATATATAACAATTATACAAGTACTCAAATGAAATAACTTAAAATTTGAAAAGAAAAAAAAATAAAATACGTACATTTGTAGAAGTGTAGAATCTTATTATAATAAGATGAAAGGATAATCATTAAGTATGTTCTTGGAAGCAAACAAGTACAGATATATTATTATCACTACATTAAAAAGCAGGAGCATTTTATCAAGCATATTAAGTAGCTATCATAATTAATGGCTGACCTTTTTTTAGTGAAATCCGGAGTGGTGAACAAAATTCTGAGCCTGCAAGCCCTCAAATACGTTATTACTTATTAGCAATCAGCAGCATCCTAACAAAACAGCTCATTTGGTCTAAAATGTTGATCCTGCAGTCTGTAATATAGTGTGTGTGTGTGTGTGTGTGTGTGGGAAAAGCATATTTTAAATAAATAAACATATGATATTTCAAAGTATTTTGGGTGGAAACTCATACCGGAAGATGACGTGTGGTGAAACTGATGCAGTATAAAAAATTACTCCAATACTCCTTGCGTAATCAGCCAGAGGGGCCAAAAATCTGCAATGGGTGAAAAAACTACGAATATGGGCTTCACGGGAAAAGCTATCCAGTTTAAGATAAATGATTTGGGCTGAGCCAATATTTCCACTTTCGTGTTAAACGAGGAAGAAGAAAGGAACAGTGGTGGTGTGGCATGGCCTGGCCCAATAAGATTGTTGATACTACAATGTAAATGTAAGTAACACCTGCTTAAGTGGATGCAACAAGTGGGCTATATTCTATCTTTCACTTTTGTACCTATGCTTTAGGAAGTAAATATTTTATTTTATTTTTGGGTGATTAATTTTGCCATCTTAGGAAGTAAATAGAAATGGTCCATCGTTTGTAGAAAACTGATAGTTTGACAGTTTGGAGTGAATATGTAATATTTTCGAACAAAAATTCATAGAGAATTTAGTTTATTGTAGTCTATATAGTTGACTACTTGTACGTATTCTGTAAATTATTTCAAAATGACTTTTACAAAAAATAATAATTTTAAAATGTAATCAATTTAAGTTAACTTTAAATTTTACTGTAAAAATTAAAAAGTTTGTGGAAACCCAAAGGAAAAGGTAAGCTTATGATTTCTGGGCCCATACAATCATCTGCTACAGTTGTTTTCAAAGTGGGCAGGAAGCTCTCCTGAGCCCAGTTATTCCCGGAGTGGTAGACAGGCCCAAGTTTTGCAAGGAAATCTTCACGAGTTAGGCAGCTAATAATACGGCACCGTTTCATCCGTACATCACTTTTTAGGAAATAACTTTATTTATTTATTTGTTTGTTTGAAAAATCTAGGAAATAAATTGGTGTATGGTTAGGTATTACAACTAAGAGCCTGTTTGATACATTTTATTTCAGAATAATTTAAAATTTATTTTATAATTATAATAAGTTATAAGATGAAAAAAAATACTTATTGACCAACTTTTTCAAATAAGTTGACAATATAGATTATACGTAACCTATAATTTTTTTAAATTAGTAAAAATAATTAATTTTAAAATAATTAATTTTTAAAAATAAATTATAATTAATTTCAATAAACTGAAACATACAAACCCTAAGTTATGTAGAATGAAATATTCCCTTGGCAGAAATGTGGGCTATTTTTTATGGACTCTCCTCGGCTAGGGACAAGGGTTAGCGTCGAGTCATTGTAACCAACCGGGTGATTTTATTTATTTATTTTTAAATTTAAATGTTCCTCCATTGTGTGTAATGTAGTTTTTAGCTGTTGATGTATAACTAGTTATAGAACTTGTGCAAGGCACGGATTATATATAATTTTATTTATTTATAATTAAAAAAAATATTTTATATTTTTGTATATATATTTAAAAATTTATACAAAAATATTTTTTGCAAATATTAAAATTTAATCATTTTAAAATTTAATCATTTATCATAATTGAGTGGTAAAAAATTTTAAATTCAAACTATGAAAAAAAATTATTAAATGCTTAATAAAATTTTTAATTAATATTAAAATTCATATACACGTATGTGTGTTTGTGAATCTTTTTTTTGCCTATGTGTATAATATCATTCATAAATATAAATTTATTTAGTAACCATTGATAATAAATTGATGCATGAGACACTAAACAGTAAATTAGGTTGTACTTTAACAAAATTATAAGTAAAATTAAAATTCAAGAATAAGTGTTGAAAATTTTATGTTATGATATACTTCCTTTGATGCAAATGAGATATTAGTCCAGCGGTAAAATTGGGATCTTGAGATTTTTTATTTTTGAGAAGTTTGAGGTTTGAGTATCTTACACGCAATATGTAGAGTTATTTTTTCTCTTACTTAGTTAAGTGAAGTGTTGGTGGAATTTTTAGCTCATTATTATGATTCAATCTTTAGTTAATGATTTACTAAAATGTAATTATAATGCACGGTAGAACCAAAGCCACCACCCACTAAAACAAATCCCTTAGTTTAAGAAAATAAATGTTTATTTTAGACTTTTTTTAATTCAATTTATAAATTTAATTTATTATCATGATGAGTTTAGAAGAAGAAAATATTATAATTTTTATATATTTTAGATACTTTTTAAGAACATATATGAGCTAAATGCAATGAATGGCACAATTTTTAGTTCTCTAAAATTCAAAAATTAAACTTACAAATTGGAAAGTATTAATGTTTTTACAATTTTCATGAGCCAAATAAAAATACAAATATAAGCTTTCATTATGAACAATGATGGATACAATTTTAAATATTACATACAATATGAATATGAACCTTAAATTATATATGTGTGTGTCAAAAATATATTTTTTAAAATTTAAATCAAAATAATTGTGATGTATATCATGCGCAAAGTGCGTGTACATAGTTAGTTTAAAGAAAATACAACTTGAAGTTAGGAGATGGAATTTATTTATCTTCAATTTCAAATATAAAATTTAAATCTTACTTCGTCTCTTCCTTAACCAGAATCAAAATTATGCTAAATCGTTACAAGCAAGAAAAACAAAAACACAACAGAAATTCAAATCAAGGAGATGAAAAAAAAAAAAAAAACATAATATAATATTTAGTATTTATTCTTGGGAAGTTGCATCGAACAATATGTACACTAACACTTACACGTAATGCCATACTTCAAACTAAATTAAATTTTAAAATACAACTGAAAATTGGTGCAAAATAAATAATTCTTTACGAAATACAATATGGATATAGGATTATAATACCTCATGTTACTCTTCATGAAGCCCTTGACAATTTTGTTAAAAGCATTAAAACGGCAAGAACAAAAGCACGGCAAAAATATTTATTGCAATTATGATCATAATGTTATCCCAAAAAAATTAAATGTTTTCTTATTACACTATTTATCAACATATTCATTGTTAAATTAGAAAAGCCACATGTCTACATATGAAAGTTAATACGAAATCAGGATTAACTAAAAATCTAGACAATAGAAATATTAAAAGAAAAAAAAAATAAAAAATAAGTCTCATCCGTAATAGGAATTGCAAAAATTAGGGACCTTCCACAAAACCATTGTTGTATTTTATCATAAGGTTTTTCTTTTCCTTCTTGTTTTTTAGTCTAAACTATGAAGGAAAATAGGATAATCGATGCTTCAGCAAGTGGTCCCAAATTTTGGTGACACTTTAGCTATTGAATAAATATTTTAATTGTTGGTTGTTAGCCATATATATTACTCTCTTTATTTTAAAATCTTAAAAAACGATAAAAATAAAATAAAATAAAAAAGTCACACCCGTAATAGGTGTAAAAGAAAATGATATATTAAAATTGATGTGTTTGAAATAACAATTACATGAGATAGCTTATATAGACTTAATATACTTGGAGAATAAGTAACCTAATTCTTATCAAACTTGGAATCTAAGAAACCTATTACCATAATAATACTATAAATATAATAATAATAATATATTTAACATCCTTTCAAGCTGAAAGTCTTATATCAATAACTTTTAGATTGTTACAAAATAAGCCCCAAGCAATAAAAATTAAAAAATATCTCGTCACGAATCTTCAACCCAGCATTAGTAACACCAGCAACAAATTACCACTATCATCGATAATATCAGTAGCATCCAATAGTCGACAAAAATTTTTAGGATTTTGTCATAGACTTACACAACAGGGAACGGAAGAAAAAAATATTTGCTAGGATTTTGTCTTAATCTTAGAAGAAACAAGAAACAAGAAACCTAGGCTTATTGCAGGCAGACTTATTGCAGGCTTTGGTCGGTTACGATGACAACGACCACTGTAGCTAGGATTTTAAAAAGGTCTCGGGTCAATACTCGACTCAGCGCAGGCACGCTTCACCTATGGCTTAAAAAGTCAGCTAATATAGAGATGACTAGGCTTACGGTAGCAAAGTGGCTGCGACTAGAGATGACTAAGCTTATGACAGCAAAGCGACTGCGGCTAGGGATGACTAGGCTTACGATAGCAAAACGGCTGCGGTTAGAGATGGCTAGGCTTATGGCAGCAAAGCGACTAGGGATGACTAGACTTACGACAGCAAAACGATTACGGCTAGAGATGGCTAGGTTTACGGCAGTAACGCGGTTGCAGCTAGAGTTTTAGAAAAGTCAGATGGCTAGAAAAATAGCACAATTACAGTGCAAATAAAGGCGAACGCGGCCTGGTAGGTAGGTATGACGGATTCAATGGATCTCGTGGTGGTGGTTGCAGAGGTGATGTGGAGTGCTATAGGTGCCGTGAGTTTGGACACATGGCTAGGGATTGTGAATTTCAAATGAGTGGTGGACTTGGCGGCGGTAGTCGTAGTGTTGATAAGCGTTATTATAACTGTGGTGGAAGAATAAAATCCACCGGAAAAAGTAAGCAGCTAAAGTTTAATAAAATTAGGTTTAATACATCATATTCTTTTACATGATATCAAGAGCTTTAGGTTTTTGGTCCTAAAAATTATTTTTCTTCCGCTGTCGCCGGCGGCTGTCATAGCTGTCAATAAGCCCCAAGCAATAAAAATTAAAAAATTAGGAACCTTTTTTTATTTAAAATTGTAGAAAACGTCAAAATTTAAAATAAAAAGAAAAATCACACCCATAATAAGAATTGGAGAAATTAAGGACCTTCTTTTATTCAAAATTGTGGAAAACGATGAAATTTAAATTAAAAAGAAAAAAAATCACACTGGCAATAGGAAATGGATAAATTAGGGACCTTCTTTTATTTGCTGTAGAGAACGACCAAATTTAAAATAAAATTAAAAGAAGAAGAAGAAGTCTCACCCGTAATAGGAATTGGATAAATTAGGGACGTTATTTTATTTGTTGCATAGAACAACTGGAAAAATATATGTAGTTTTAGAATTACTGATAAGAAGATTATATTGGGTGACTGGGTGAGTTGGTAAGATATCCGTGACTAATGCAAAGTTTACTACTACGTACTTGTTAGTAGTGAAAAGAGTTAGCAGCAAAAAATATATATTATAAGATAAATATAATCTTTTAAATTTTTTAATAATACTACTTTTGAAATTTATTATGGTTATTTTAAAATATTAGACTCCTTAATATAGAAATGTGAGAGCTTCATTCGCTACGGTATTTGTATATTAATATATATATATATAGATAGATAGATATGGATAATATAGAATTTTAATAATTTAATAATTTGATAATTTTATTTATTTTATAGTCTATGAGATAAATATGAATTATTATTTTTAATTAAAAATAACGAGTTATTTAAGATTTTAGAGTCTATATTATAGAATTAATAGTATATACGAGATTCTTTTATTTAGTCTTTATATGTCACTTAATCTCTTAATCTATCTAAGATAACTGTGAATTGTTATTTTTATTTAAAATATTGAGTCAATTAGAAAGTTGGATTCCATGAGAGAAATTTGACTTTAAATTATTGGACTATATAAGACAGCTCATTTTTGTTAAGAGTGAACGTGAAAGAGTCTATTTTATTAGATTTTTTGAAAGAAATTCGTTTATTACTGTATTTTTGTATTAATATATATGAAAACTGAGGATATAATTCCTAGAATAATGAATCTGCTATTTGTGTGTCCTTCCTTTTTACAATAAATAAATAAAAATATTCGTTAAAAATACTACCTTCATTTTATTGTATTATCAGCTAAGGGAGTTAGGGGTAATCACATAAATCATAAATAATGATTTATGTCTGAGTTAATTGATTAAGGTAAATGTAAATGGCGAGTTGTTGAATATAATTAATAAAATTTTAAATCTAACAATGTCCAATAAATAAGAATAATTTGTTTACCTAAAATGACAATTACACTGTGTTCATAAATTTTTAAATTACTTTCGTCCGTATCCGCTCAACTTTGAGTGGAAATTTTTTGACAAAAAATAGTCATCATTTTTTGTTCTTTTATGTTCTTTTCCTCTTTTAAAAATTAAAAAAAAAAAAAACTCATAAATAATAATAAAAAATAATAATTCCTTTCCACTACATTCTTTTCTTTTCTGCTCGTTTCCTTCATTTTAGGAACTCAGGAACGCAGTGTTAAAAAGAAGAGCGAGGAGAAGCTTTCGGTGCACCTTAATTAGTTGATGCTACGCGTGGCGTAATTACATTATTTGCGCCTGTGCAGTGATGAAATTTACTCACTCCAAATGAACACGAGACTTGATTGGCCTGTGGGTCCATAATTCGCCCGTTTGACCAGTCTCGGCTTTTTTGGGGGGTCTACCAGTCGCAATTTAATTAGTGCTTTGTTTGGCAGCAGTTCTAGATATAATAGAATTTAAACAAATTTTTAAAAAAATTATTTTTGATAAATTAAATATAAATTCATAACTTTCTTTGAGTATAAAATAATTTAAATTTATTTTTAACAAAAAATTAAATTATAAATTAAATTCAATAGCCACTACCAAACTATTAGTAATTCATTTATGGGAATTTGACAAGACCTACACGAAATAAAACCTAGTGGAGCATTAGTCAAAAGAAGAAGATTCCGTGCTTGGTAGTAATTTGATTATTCTTCTTCATGTAGTATGTTATTCTCTTTATTTTAAAAAAAAAATGTGTCAGATATTTTTCTTAGTCTCTAAAAAATTAACTTAATTTAATTTAATTTTTAATTATTTTTTTATTCTTATTTTATATCACATTATTTTTTTTTCTCTCTTTTTTTATTATAAAATATATTTCTAATAATAATTTTATCAAAAAAAATATTATTTCCTAAAAAAATATTAAACACAGCACTCACGACCAGTCCAAGAACATTCGTCGGTGCACCACTGTTGCCTGTTGGCCACGTGGTACCTCCAAATTTAATACGTAATTATTACAATGTTTTTTTCGGTTCATAATTATTCTATCCTCGTTCTTATTGTTTGGAGCTACTAACTAGGATAATTAATTACGGAAAAAAGGAGTACTAACTAACTACTGTTTTTGTTATAAAGATAAATCAACTAGAGAAGTTTGTAGCTAGAAATTAATCTGGCAGACATATTACATTACTGTGAGACACTGTTTTAAATTTTTTTGTTTAATTTTAATTAATTCTTAAATTTATCCTAAATGTCTTATAACAGCTAGACAAATTGATCACGTAAAATTAATCAATTTTTATTTATACTTAATTAATATCCAATTAAAATTATTTAAACTCTTAATTTTTTTTTATTATCTAGATTTGTTTATTAATTTTTAAAAAAATGCTGAAAGCTAATTAATTTTCAACCACCCTGATAATTAGTTGGTAGTCATTTCCTGAAACAAGTTAGGGATATTTAGCAAAAAAAAAAAAGAAACAAGTTAGGGGTCATTGATGCCACGCGTTGCACGTGCCTGCTAATAACCATGTTAGGCGTGGAAGACACATCGTACTTGCGTACCTATTTTTTAAAGTTGTTTCTCTTTTCTTATCCACTCGCACGTCTTAAAATCGAGTTAAACTAATGCTCTCTTCTCTCGTTTTATATTTATCGTAATAATTTAATTTATTTTATTTATTTTTAAAAATATATTTAATTATAAATAAATTATCTAAATTATATTTATTAATATTATAATTTTTCATAGTAAATTAATAGTTGAAAAAGTGAGTCATAGTATTGATATTATAATTTTAAATAATAAAATAATTATTAAAGTGAGAAATTATAATGTTAAAATAGTGAATGAAATGATTGACCATAATATTATAGTAATTGTTGAATTTGTGGACTATATTTGAAAAAATAATGATAATTTATATAATTTATATTATCAAATTTTTTAAAAAATGAATATTAAATTATATTAGGATGTTTAAAAAAAATATTGTAATTTTAATGAGACTGGATTACATTAAACACTGTGCTCCAACTTCAAATTAAGGTAAAACAAATTTTATTCTTGACTGAAACACAACTAGTGACACATAATAGGTTGCGTTTACTCTTGTGAGTCGTAACTAAAGGAGGATTAACGTTGAATATTATTATTATTATTATTATTATTATTATTATTATTATTATTATTATTATTATTATTATTATTATTATTAT
>JAUMHB010076577.1:0-12574 GCA_032359685.1 Pittosporum tobira | reverse complement strand
ATATCTATTATCTTTAATATGACATATCTATTATCTTTAATACATAATCCATATTTAAGTATATTAATAAGTTTAATCACATAAAAGAATCAAAAAATAGGTAACAAAAACATAAAAATTTACAAATAACTTCTAATTTGTTTTTATCTATGAACATAAATTCGATCAACTTAAAAAATTATAATAGATTATTATTTACAAAAAAATAAAATCAAATAGTTTGTCTTAAAATAAAATTCTAAAACTTATTTATCAAATAAGTAAATAATTTATTAATATATATCCATAATATCGATTTTTTTAACTTATAACTAATTAAATATTAAAAAATTACATAAAATATTATAATAATTTTTTATAATATATTAATAAACAATTGTATTTAGCCCGGACAACACCGGACATTCGAGCTAGTATATTTATATAGCACAAATTAAAAAAAAATTTTGTTTCGACACTTTGTTAATTGGACGATTTTGTCATTAACTCATATTTTCTTTATCCAACCTAATTAAGTTATCTATTTATTTTCAAACAAAAATTAAAAACTGCACATTTATTGCTATTAATTACATGTTAAATAAATTTACAACTTTAATTCAATTTTTATTAATTTACAACTTACCATAAAAAGAGAAACACCTCGAGAAGTTGAATAGAGAAGACACGAATTCAACAAATTTCTTTTATGTTATTATAATTTTCTTAACAACTTTTGCAGACTCTCATGAAAAATATGATGGACATCATAAAAGAGTTTGAAAGTGTCAGATATATTACATACGGTGAGACATTTTGATATTTTCTTAATTTAAAAGTTCACATAACTAACATGAGCTTGATGACGTATATAAATGAATAACTAAATAATTTTTTAACTGATAAATAATAAAATAAATAACATTTTATTGTCCTCCACTATTTTAAATATTTTAAATATATATATATATATATGATGTTTTGACAGAAGATTAAGTGTCTCTGATAAAATAAACTAAAATTATAAGATGACCTAAAAAAAATTAATTTTATAAATTAACAAATTATCAAATTTAACCCAAATAATGTCGGACAATCAATCTACTTATTCTATTTTACAAGTTCTAAATAGAATTAGACATTTTGGATTCGCTCGGTTAAAAACTCGATTCGAAATATTATAGAATATAATATAACACTTCTGAAAATTCAGTTAACTACTAATATTCAAAAACTTCTAACTATTCAGGCTCAACATACTCGCACTCGACTTAAAAGTTAAATGATAAAAAAAATTTATTTTAAACTAAATAAATTATAAGAGTGGAATGCAAATATGTCAATAGTCGGTTCAATTGGACTCTTTTACACTTTTACTTAATTTTTTTTTTCATAAATCACATATATAATCCATATTGTAACGTGAATTTTACAATAAAAATGATTTATGTTAATTTTTACAATTGATTTAATATATGGAACCTTAGATTTTATTCTTAAAATATAAAATTGCTTTTATGCTAGCTATTTTGATGGATTAATAATTAATTGGAGCCATTAATTTTGATTTTTGACTTCTCCTCGCATAATAATAATAATTAATAATTAATTAATTATAGTACCTCCCTTCCGCGGATCTTTTAGTCTAACGTGCACGGTGCACGTAAATTTCTGATAATAACGTACCAAGTGATTTTTAAATGCAGTTTTTAAATAATTAACTTTTTTTTTTCAAAATTAAATAAATAGGAATTAAAGTAACATTTATTCATGAACAGTTTAGTCTTCTCAAATGGGTCCATATTCCATAATAAAATTTAAGACCTTTGTAAGCAGGTTACTTATTGTAAATAAACCGATACAATCAAGAGTTTAAGAGATTTTGTTGAAAATAGATATTTTTAATTAACTAATCCAAATTTAATCATCTATAAATATTATAAATGGAAAAATTGATAGCTTATATATTAAATTTATAATAATTTTTTATATATTAAATATAATACTACTTATATATTTTTTTTTCTATTCCCAAGGCGAGATGAAACAGAAGAGGTGGGTTAGAAGTAGATGAAAGTAATTTAATTACCATTGATTATTACGTATAGAGCGGGGATAGCTCAGTTGGGAGAGCGTCAGACTGAAGATCTGAAGGTCACGTGTTCGATCCACGTTCACCGCAAATATATTTTTCAAAATTTTCTTATATAATTTTGTATGTATGTATGTAATATAAATATATAATTCAATCAATTCAGCGATTTAAAGTTTTCCGCAGCGTGGAGTAGCATGCTTTGAGCGGTTTTATGTAAGAAGAAAATAAAAATTTTATTTATTTATTGTACAAAAAAATTTAAATTTTGACTTTTAAAGATGAATCCACAAATTTTAAAATTGACATGATTGTACTTAATTGAAGTCAATGCAATCATGCAAATTTATTTAAACTACCTACAAAATTCTGTTATTTAGAACATTTTTTATTAAAATTTTAATAAATTATACTCACTCCATCCCATATTAATTGCAATACTTGCATTTTTTGGACGTCCCATATTAATTGTAATATTCATTTTTTTAGAAAGTTTAATAATGTAAATTGTATAAATTATTTTTATTTTATCAAATATGTCTCATCACTTTAATCAATATTTTCTTATAAATATCAGTATTATACATCACCACTTTAGCTACTACTTCACTAACTAAATTTTAATATTACTACTTCAATTACTATCATTTTATTTATAATTATAATATCAAACATATTTCTTAAACTATTTAAAAAGTCAAATTATTACCGATATTTTTGGTACGGAGGGAGTATCAATTTAGAATTTTACAACTTTGACTCTAAAAATTTAAAATGAGCCTCACTTTATCATGATCTAAATGGAAAGAGGAGCAAGTCCTACCATTGGACACTACCGGCAAATTCCCGTTCATCTTCAAAACTTTATACGAATTGATTCACCCAAACGCCACCGACATTGTGATTCAATACATTACTTCATTTGAAACTGTCTAAATCAGACTTTAAATTCATTAAATCTGTAAATTTATTATATGGTTACATTATTTGGAGCCGTCTAAATCACAGAGTACTGAAATTCATTCTGTAAACTTGCAATTTGGTAGACATCTCTCCATCAAAATGACTCCGTTTCGGGGAAATTTTCGAAAAAAAAAATAAAAAATAATATATATATATATATATCAAAAAAAATTACAGGATTTAGATATGGACTACGGAGTAGGTGAAGCTAGTTAGATCTAAACATGTGCACAGGGCATACTATGTACCAGTAGTGATTAATTTTGACAACCTCAAGTAGCTGTGACATTAAATATGGCACAACAACAACAACATAAATTATACTATTGGCATTTCTGCTGGCTGGGACAGAAATATTGGTGCATGCAGATTGCAGACCCACGAACTGCGCGCACCAGCCCCATTTCTAGGGCATCCTTGAATAAAGTATACCGTACAAACAATATAATCCACAACCATTACAACCTCATTATCTTCTTTACTAGTTTTTATTACATATTAAAGAGAGGAAACGAGTCGGGACGAGTATAGAGTATCGGGTTGTTCAGATTTAGTTCGTAAAATTTATTGAATTTTAATTAAGTTTATTCTAAGTTGGTTTAAGTATAGATTCAAGCGCGATTATGAATTGAGTTTAAGTAATTTGAACTTTTTAATTGAGTTACTCTTAAGTGTCAATAAAAAATTACTATATTTGAGAAGGTACCGTAATTAATTAAACTTTCAAATCTGCTCGTATTTTGGTTATTAAAATTTTGATAAAAACTCAAATCGAGTTTTTTCACGAACGAAGATAAAATGATTTGGTTCGTTTTAATATTTATATCTTGGGTTATACTAACACAATAACTATCTCATCACTCTCTTGAGACTCTTCTTTTAACACTATTATAGGAGCATAACTACCTCATTACTCTGTTTTTGGTTAAAATAACTGTATATGGTACTATGCACGTTGCATCATCTCTCTCTCTCTCTCTCTCTCTATATATATATATATATATCCACACCTCTGTGCGTGTTATGTTGCTTTGTATACACTCTTGGCATGCTCTCCCTAACGGAATGAAGATGCATTATTATTGTCTGTCCAAGAAAAAACGGGTTTTCTGTCATAAATAAATAAAAAAGTTACCGTACCTGCCAAAAACTTGGTATAACACAAGTTTCTGTATAAAATGAGAACACTTTAATCTCTGGAACAAAGGATCGTGAATATATGTGTGCTTTCTATGTATAACTAATAAATTGATAGTAAAAAACACATCATTTAAAATATTAATATTTATGTAATTACGTTAACATTTGTTCACCACTCTAACCTTAGCATAAAATAAAAAACTAATGTTTGAACGTGTGTATATATCTATGAGGATATATTTTTTATCCATCCACGAAGGAATGTTGTTTTTGGTATATAGGAGAGAGAGAGTGTGTGTGTTTGTGTGTGTATGGATCCATAGCTATCAATAGTTAAGTAACTAAAATAGATCATTCGATCTCGATTGTCTAAACCAAGATCAGATGATCGAAATTTATAAAGTTTATATTTGTTTTGCATGGAAAACCATGAGGGTCGCAGTTATTTTGTGTGAGACAAAAAAAATTGATTTTTACTCGTAATGTCTCACACAAAAGGAGTATGAGGTGAATTTGATGCGTAATTTACTTTACAATTTTCTTATTAAGAGCAAAATTAAAATTTTTAATCTAATATAAAAAAATTATCGATCAAGTCTTTCTTGTGTTTAATCCTGACTTTTAGACGGTCAGAGATCAACTGACCAAATTTTGACCATCTATCCTTACTTTGATTGTATATCCATGTCCATACATAAATGAATATGGATTCTCACACACACATATTAAACTTGATCATGATCATACATGACATGATTGCAGCTGTCAAGAGAAATAGTAGGATTTTTGTTTTCTCGCTGTAAGAGCTTTGCAGTAAATTAAGTATACATGTATGGGTGCATGTGTACATGGTAGATGGTTAACAGTATCTGGCACAAAAATGCATGATGATAAATGGCTCATCTTGGAAGACAATTTTGTCTTGAAACCTAAGGTAGTTGATAGTTATACTCCACTCCTTACAAATTTCATTCCAAGATTAAAATGTTGTAAATTATATATAATTGAAGAAAATGGTACCGTAATATTATTATTTTTATTTTTAAACATATTTTTAACTGCTTAAAAATAATTTTAAACGGCCAATTGTAATAAAAATTTATCTCATATTCATCATTTTTCTCTCAACTCCGTAATATTTAATTTTAATATTATCAACGAGATCAACATCTTTTAATAATAGGTAATTACATTTGTTTCTATAAATTAAATGATTTATATTCTATAAGTGGTACACGAGGAGAATAAAAATGATCGACGGCTCAGATCACCGGAAATAATAAATAAATGTAATAACTAGAGAGAAGTGTGAGAGAGTTTGACAAAGAAACTAACCTAATCAATGCCGTAACATGGCATTGTGAGAAGGCCCATTCAACAACTCGAGATGGATTATTTCCGTCGAAAGGGTTAAATTTACAAAATCGCAAAAGCCCAAAAGGCCGTACAGAAACCCAACTTCGTCTGTAGGTCCAAGAAAAATAATAAAAGACACCAACGAAAGTTCTCTCGTCTGTCACTCTGTCTATTGCGTCTGTCTATAACTACATAAAATACCTCGGTACCTCAAATATCTAACTTTTTTATATTTTAAAATATTTTAAGAATATATTTATATATCAAATGTTTAATTTATTATAATATAATAATAATAATATAAGTTACAAATATGTTAAGAATATAAATAATATATAAATAATACAATGTATATTTGTGTTGCTAGAACGTCTTAAAATTTGTACTCAAAATTATTTAAAATATTGACATTCTTCTCATGACAGAGAGTATATTATATAGTTGATTCATTATTTGGATCTTATCAAATTATTAATATTCAATGTTATTCACTCAAAGACTTTACACTACTCGACCTTCATTCATATTCGTATTTAATTCGATAATTAAACGAGACATACATAAATTTCATTTTATACTTAATAAATTATATGAGTAAAATATGAACAAGTCAATACTCTACTCGATTCGACTTGTATATCCCTATTTATTAGCGTTCTCACCCCAAAAATATAAAAATATATTTGTTTTTACCACGTTCAACTTCAATCCTAGTAATATCTCTCAACCTGAAATATAGTACTTCTATTGCAATTACACGACATATGTTTTTTCCCCTCTTCCACACACATGAAAGTTTGTGCCTTTATGCACTATATTATAAAATTAACTTTTTAAAGTCAATAGTACTCTTATATTTAGACACGTAATGAGTAAAAAAATTGCTATTACTTACGGACAAGCAAGGAGTTGCTCAGCCAGAAGAAGAAGCCAAGCCTATGCACTACCACATAATAGACCTGAACAGTTCTACCGAAGGCTTCAATGGGCCTTCAATTGTTCTTTCAATAGAACAATGCATTAGAAATCTTTACAGCAACAACAAAATACAATTTATCAAAATTCACTTTCACTCTGAAATTTTAAAATTAATTGGACCTAATGATCCAGCTCAGTTGCCAAATCCAAGAGTACATTACCCCAAATGCACAATATATAGAGATCATCAAGAGGGGTAGAAATGGAAGCCTATTGCCGAGAATGGCAGGGTGTAAAAACTGTCCCCACACCTCAACAACCAAAAGCCCCAGCAGATAACTCTTCTCGATCCAATTTAAAGAAAACCCTTGGTAAACGGCAGCAGGTATTTCATCTGGACCGGATTTACCCACTCTTTTCTTCCCTGGTGCACTTGAACTTACAAGTGTGGTATTTGAGAATTGCGAAGAAAATCCATACCACATGAAAATGGCGTGTAGAGTTAGTAATAACAGCTTTATCGGATACTCTTGGGCTTCAAAGAGAAGTGGGAAGAGTGAATAGCAGGACACTGCATAGACAACAAAAGTGCTTAGTTACCAGTTAGATTGACAAGTGAGATAAACTAACACCAAAAAAGAACGAGTGCCAAAACAGATATGAGTTTGCATGAACTTCTTGAAATTATTCTTTTTACAGGTACCAATTCTCAAAAATATTGCAATTATTATGTGGAAACTTATTAATTGGCTTAGAGATGCACAAACTCAATGTTCAAGAATTGACGACTGTATAAATAATGGGATGCAGTTAATTTTAATAGAAAAAAATATTGCAAGATTTCTTTTACAACCAAGGTATTACTTGGTCTACTGTATCAAGGACTCAAACCAAATAAACCAAGGACTCGTGCCAAATTTATTAAAGTATCAAGAAACACCGGTAAAAGTTATACCTATAGACAACAAGAAGTAATGTCTTGCATCCTCCACACTTTGCATTGCAACAATGGCAAGAGGGATCACAAAGTGCAATGATGCCTTCTCATGGACATGCCACCCAAAGAGAAAGCCACATAAATAAGCATAAGCCACCCATCTAGTGATCATCCTGGGTTGAGGGTCTTTCCAAGCTTTAATAAGGCAAGGCGACATTGCAAGAAGGACCAAAATGAAGGTGATCAAGGGTGTGATCTGCATTCCACGATTTGTTCAAGTATAAATAATCAATTCTTGACTTAAATTTGGATCATATCAAAGGAAAACGGTCCAATATAGTTCGAAAACCAGGTTACAGAATATTCCTGATCAATGAGCTATTAAGCTAAATTATTTTCTGTTTTTGATATCATGAATAATTTTAGATGACAGTTGTCATTCATATCCACTTAACATAGAACATGAATGAATAGACATAATTACCGTAGGTAATACAGCAAAAGGAGAGGAATCTCCTACTAGCCCACCAGTGAATGAAGCTGTTGGTGCTTGGATTGCAAATCCCAATTTTACAAGCAAGAAAGCAAGCAGTTTATCTGCAATTATGTAGAATACCCAAAAATTTGGAGCCCAATAAGCATGGCAGAGTCCCCTACCAAAGGGAAACATGCGGCGAAATACTTGTTGTATCTGCAAGACAACTTTAACAAAATTAATGCAAAACATGAGAAAAATAGAAAATAAGTTGAGAGACACTGTACTCAAAGCAATCCATCTATTTATGTCTAACACCATCACTTTGAAGCAAAGAGGAGAGTATGACAAATATACACGTGTGTATGCGTGTGATTTTATTATTTCATACTAGTAACTAGAGTGCTATTTTGCAAGCACAACTGATATCTCATATAGCCTCTTTTTAGAAATCTAATTTACCCAACTTTCACTTCAATTTAATTTCATGAGTCACTATCTAGACATTCTAAAGTTTTATGTGTTGACAACATCATGATCACCAACATGTTACACACTTGGAGCACATAATTGCACAAGCCTGTGACAGTAGCATGACCCCAATCCATTCAGAGTATTGGCATCTTGAGATGATGCACCTACATGTAAGATGTCTACTTTTATTGAATAATCCTAACCAAGATTAAGGGTCAGCTGGCTAGCTATCCCTGAGGTTGAGGTTCAGTATAGTCATCCCAGCCTGTGTGATTTACTACAAACTTGAAACCAGCACCTATCCTGCAACATATAAATTAATATAAGTTGATTAATTGGGAGAGACCCATAACATTAAGTCACTAAAATTTTATTCTCTCCATTACAGGTTTATAGCAATCTATCTCATCAAGCCACGCACCTACCTTCTCTGATGCTTGTCGCTTCAAATCACTCTATGTGCTCATGGTAGTACTACCCCACTTTTCACTTCAATTTAGTTTCACGAGTCACTATCTAGACATTCTAAAGTGTAATGAAAACATCATGATCACCAACATGTTACACACTTTGAGCACATAATTGCACAAGCCTGTGACAATAGCATGACCCCAATCCATTCAGAGTCTTGGCATCTTGAGATGATGCACTAAATGTAAGATGTCTACTTTTATTGAATAATCCTAACCAAGACTAAGGTTCAGCTAGCTAGCTGTCCCCGAGGTTGAAGTTCAGTATAGTCATCCCAGCCCATGTTATTTACTACAAACTTGAACCAAAACCTATCCTGCAATATATGGATTAACTGAAGTTGCTGCATTAAAATTGGGAAAAACCCATAACATTAAGTCACTAGAATTTTATTCTCTCCGTTACAGGTTTATAGCAATCAATCTCATCAAGCCCCGCACCTACCTTCTCTGATGCTTGCCGCTTCAACTCACTCTATATGCTCGTGGTAGTATTGGGAAATTCATCCATAACATTTATTGGATGATCTCATCCATAATGATCTCATCCATAACGATCTCATCCATAACCAACTTATTAACTTTGTGGAAATCCAGACCATAAAAATAAAATAGTGTTCTTGAATAACTAATAGTTCCAAATTACTCAGACTAAATTGGAGGTCCACGGAAAAATCCCCTTGGTGTCTTCTATGAATAAAATATCTTCTTTATTATAAAAATAAATAAATATGGAGGTCATATTCCATGCATTGAAATTTTGTTCCTACAACATCTGAAGATTCTACTATCTCAAATGCATGAAACTCCATTGCCCAAATCATATGAGCTTCATTGCACAAACCAAAAGAAGAACAGAATATGGCTAAATGAGATCTTCCGTGAGAAGTTCGTATGGTTAAAGTTGAAATAAAGGCCGAAATTTAAGAGGGCTGCCACGCAATTGCACCTGTGAAATTATATCACATCTTGTACTGGACCTATTTTGTTTATTTTTTCACTTTGTAAAAACACCTGCGCAATAACCCTAGTTTCCTTAAATTGTACTGTATAAGTATTACATATTTGACTTGATCTGGAACAAGTATTGAACACAGTTTCATGGATCAATCAAATTCCACAAATATTCCACCTAAATTGTTCACAATGTTTGGAGCATGTAACTCTCATAAAGCTATCAATCAACACATACAATAACATATCTTTTCGGTTAGGATAATACAATTCTCACCAGATAACTCCAAGTTCAAACAACTAATTGCAGACAATGTTAAATTTACTAATTCACTTGCATAAAAAAATAACCAACACCCAAACAGCTAAAATTTTGCCAAATCAGATATCAATATACCTCCCCGTAATACACAAATGGTCCATAAGCCACAACAAAGACAGCTACAACGACCACTCCCATCATTACCAACCTCCCAAACCCCCTAACCAACCCTCCCCTACAATAATGCCGCAACAAATACACAAAATAAACCGGTGCAGCCACGGCAAACAAGTGCTTAAAACACAACAAAACCGCAAAAAAAAATCCACCAAACAAGTCCCTCCCATCCTCCAACGCAGCAAGCGAAACCAACAAAATGCCCAACAAAAAACCATTATACTGAAAATGCACATGATCAACCATCATAAGCCCAGGTGACCAAATAACCAAAACCCACGTCATAATTCGCTCTATAATCCCCAAATGTCGAGTCTTTTGGGTCAATCGATAAACTCCATATATTAAAGTGATGTCAGAGACGATTACGGTGAGTCTTTGAAAGATAATGACTGAAAGGGAGTTGTAATTGAGGCCCTTGTGGAGATCTACGATGGTGGGGTCGATCAATTTGGCTAAATGAGATAGGAAGTGCTCGAAATGGGCGAAGAAGGGCGGGTAATCGAGGGTCCATGGGCTTGTCTCGTCGGAGTACCAGTGAGGGAGGGAGAGGGAGTGGGTTAGGGCTAGCCAGTGGCGGTGGACCTCGAAATCTGTGCTGTGGTAGGAGGGGCTGAGGAGGAGTTTGGTGAAGGCGGCGAGGAGGGAGACAAAGATGAGTCCTTTGATGTTGGCGGTGGTGGGGTTTGGGATGTTGTTCTGGGTTTTTTGTTCGTGGTGTTTCTTTGACGGGTCTTTCATAGCTGCTTGGGGCAGGGGAGTGAGGGGGGAAGGGGACAGTCGCATTGGTAAAGATGCGTTTGGGATTTGCCACGTCACGGTTTGCCATGTCAGCATCTTGATAATATAAGCAGGCCAAGTCAACAAAAAAGAGGCAATAAAATATTACTCTTTATGCCTAAATTTAAATATTTTAATTTTTTTATAAATTTTAGAAAGAATTTTAAAATATTTTAAATAAATAGTTATATAATATATATATATTTTTAAAAATTAACTATATCAAAATGTATAACACATGGATATATCAAATATATAAAAATATTTAAAAAAATATAATGTATAAATATATTTTTTGTAACGTCTTAAATTTTATATCAAATATAATCAAAAAATTAGTACAATATAAATTTTACGGATGAATTATTATAAAATAAAATGGTAATTGCATGCTATATTTTTCATTTAAAATTAAATTTGAAAACTTCAAAGTAACTAACTATATAGTCAAATTGAGTGACCGGTTGTAGTTGATTTTTTCATTATTTTAATTTTTACTATCACATACTCTTTAGATGCATTATTAGTATTTAATTTTTTTTAAATAATTATTTAATATATATATACATACGGACACCCATATAAATTATTATAAATAATTTAATACTTATAGGTTACTATAAATTAATATCTACATATAGAGGTCAATAATAATTTTTTTATTAAAATATTTTTTATTAAATAAATAATACTCCGTATAATAGTAGTTATTTGTGATAGTTTAATCTTATATTTAAATACTAGTAGATTCATATACTCTTTTGACAAGAAAATTTAGGTTTCAAAAATTATAATTTAAGAAACTTGTTTATACACTCTTTGATGAAATTCTATTAAAACCTGAGATCAAGAGTTTTTATTATATATTAAAATATTATAATTTAACAAATTTCTATCTTTAAAAAAAATGATTGTGATATAATAATAAAATTATAATGTTCATTTAAAAAAATATTATTATATATTAATTATTAGATTGAGATTATTTTTATGAATAAAATTGAGATTATTTTTTATGAATAAAAATTATTTATAAATAATATTTTTTTGGAAAAAAGAAAATGTGAAAATAACAATAAATAGAAAGAAGAAATTGTATTACTGTTTTCAATTGATAAAAAGGGTAAAGGCTACTTATTAATAATAACCTGTCCCAGAACACAAGCCCGATGAGGCCATGACCAAATAACCAAAGTGCCACAGTGTCATCATTTCACCAAGAAATACTCGCCCATTTTCTATCAAACTCAATCTCGGTATCCATCAATCCGTTCGTCTAGCGACATCCGGGCGACCCATTTCCCACCATGTTGCGCAACGCCGCCGCTCGCTTCATCTCCCGATCCACCCTTTCCTCCTCCGCCGCAAAAGCTCGCCGCCCCTTCTCTACCGATCTCGAGGCGTCAGCACCCACTGATAACGCGTTCGTAGAGGCCTGGAAGAAGGTCATCCCCAACATTGACCCGCCCAAGACCCCTCTTGCCTTCATGAAACCTCGCCCGGCGACTCCGTCTTCGATACCCTCCAAGGTCACTGTCAATTTCGTTCTCCCGTACTCTTCTGAGCTGGCTAGCAAAGAGGTAATTACATTTTAGTT
>JAUMHB010076567.1:0-12576 GCA_032359685.1 Pittosporum tobira | reverse complement strand
TATGCAAATGTAATGCCTTTATAGGCTCAATCTGATTATGGAATAAAATACAATTCATTTTTCAATCTTTCAATTAATCATCACTAGGAGCTTTCGCCCTGAGTCAGGATAACTTTGCCCTGAGTCCTAGGATTGGACGAATTGGGTTAAATCCGGGTCGTGTCTTTTTTTAGGTCTTGCCATTTCAATTTGGCACAAAATTTGGACAGACAGATTCATTTGGATTCAAATAAATCTGATCTGAACCATTTAAAGAAAACATGTGGCATCCAATGGTAAATATCTCAGGAAATTTTCATAATGCAATACTTCAAATTCTTTCTGTCTTATACCTTATATTTTCTCTCTGCATTATTTCAATCTGTCGAAGAAGAGTTCATGATATTGAAAAGTGGTTGTTGATCAATATCTCCATGTAAACACGTAGTAACATGGTAGGAAACTTGTCTGCAACCTTTCTGGCAAGTGAATAGTCAAAAGGGCACAGATAACTTTCAATAGAAGGGTTTATACGCTTCAAGTTACTTGTTTGTGTGTTATTGCATGTTCGTGTTGAAGTAAAATTGGTGCTGCTGTATTTATTGTTTCTGCTTGTCAAAGGACGGGCTGCTTCTAACAGAAGTCTAGCGAACCAACTGTGCACAAGAACGTTAACGAACTCTAATTTACCCAAAAGAACAACTACCTCGGACCTCACAAATCCGGATTAGGTTTCACCAATAACATAATTATCATACAGTCCCATTTTCATTTTTGACTGATTGGTTTCACATTTGCGCAACATTATAGATCACCTCACCACCAGAAGGGTAGGAGAAAAAAGTCAACAGTAGCTAACATAAACTCATATCACTCTATAAAATTTATCATCTAAACCAAAATAGTTGGTCATGTGATCATTACACGAGAGCCTTCACAAGCTCTAATAAGCTTATGAGATCCATCGGAGATTTGCTTAGAAGACTGTTTATTATTACTAAACCATTGACCACAAGTATATTCAAAATTATAGATTTTGAATATATTCGTGATAATGAATGTAAAAACTTATAAAATTTTCAATATTTTTATAAATATGTGAAATGCGCATATTTTTTCAACAAACTCGGTATTTGACTCTAATTTCTTTCTTTCTCCTCTAGCCTGTACATGCTTTTAATAACTTACCTAACTACATAGCATAACTCAAAACGACACTACTAGTAGTTTTACCTTACTCCTTATGGAGTTTAAACAGAAACCTTAAAACACTGATTACTCTAAGGCTACGGAAGACTTGAACCGACGAAATTACATTAATTTCTCACCATTAAAATGGAAATTCGTGACTAAAAGTAGGAGGAACCATAACTGAAGAGGAAACCTTAAACCTCTTACTCCTCGAACCCTCTGATGAGCCACTTATATCTGGACTATTCATCCACCCAAACCCTTGTTCATAACTCATTACATCTCCAATATCCGATGAACAATCCGAGTCCAACCCGTGTTGCCTTAGCCCGGATGCGACCCACTCGTTGCTAGAATCCGACACACCTGAACTTTCCCAAGAAGACGGCTCATCGGATATATGAGGCACAATAATGCTTGGTTGAACCACCTTCTCAATGTTCTTGATGTCCATATGGTTTTGGTTATACTGATAAGTGCCTTTATTGAAATGGAATATACTTGCAAAAGTACTAAAGTGGTCACTTACCCTATTTTTGGAGGACTTACTTTCAGAAGTCCTAGCTATTATACTTTGTAGGTTTTTACTTAACTTGGCTTTCAAGGAAGAAAAGCTTAGTCCATGATGGTTATGTGAATAATCCAATGCCAATTGATCGCCATTAGTAGAGGAAAACAGGGATTTGTTCGTGTTTGGATTTGAGTTCTTGGAAAAAGAAAAATTCGTTCGGGCATTTTCCCCTCTTAGTGCCCAGGCTGCTTCATCATAAGCCCGGGCTGCTTCTTCTGGGGTATCGTAAGTTCCAAGCCATAACCTTACGCGTTGAGAAGAGTCTTTGATCTCTGCAACCCATCTCCCAGATGGCCTCTGTCGTACACCTACAAATCTACGAGCGGTTGTTTTGGTTGGTTGTGCCGCCATTTTGGTGGTGGCGCTGTTGGTGGTGGGTTTGGTGGCTTCGGATCCCGCCATGATATGGATGGTCTATAAATGATCAGGGTTTTGTATGTTCTTGGTGGAAAATATGTTGCATGTGAAATGCATTGAAGTTAGATGGCACATGATTAACTGGCTGTATAAATAATGGTGGTTTGAAGTAGTAATGCAACTATGGTACATGCTCCTTCAATTATTGGTTTGTTTTTAAATATTAAATTATTTATTTCCTCAAATCTTCTACTCACCACACTACTTCAACTTGCAAACTCTATTAGCTTGGCTTCATATGTAATGGCTTAGCTTGCATATACGTAGTTTAGCAGTCTTAGAATACATTGTTAATTATATATTTCCCTACACATATTAACAAAAATATGGTTAATTATTAATTAAATAGTATAGTTTACTGTAGAACAATATAATTTAGTGGGATGAGGGCATGTTAATTACCACAAGTAATTGAAAAATGACAATTTAATCAACTTTTAGATTTATATTAACATGATTATCAAAAGTGTGGATAGGTAATTGACAAGAGCTTACAACCAATTACGAGAGCTAGTTCAATAAATTTCCCTTTCTCCTAATAGTATCCCTCTTCTCTATATGCTGCTAGTGTTTAAGATTCTTGGCCTCGGCTTTTTTTGGTCATTTTGAGTTGTTAATTTATTTTTGAGTTTTTGTTATTGATTCTTATTTGATATTGATTTGCTTAATCATAACTCCTGAATGTGTTTGGTAAAGAGAATAATCTTCTCCTTTGAGGTCTTCAAAGCCCAATGTCATAGGTTCAAACTCTATAGAGCATGATTTCGTTTTTCTTTTTTTTAGATCCGTGTTTATGCTAAATAGGTTGTATTAAAATCATAATTCATTGTCAATTGCCATTTAGCTAATAAGCTCGTAGATGAACAAATAATATCAGTCGTTCTGTTAAACAGAATCCCTTCGGTGTAATTGACATAACACTATGTTTGCGAATTTGAAATGTGATGGAAAAAAAAAAGTAAAAAAGTTAATATTTCAATTGTTTGTGAGTTTTTAGAGGATAAAAAAAAAAAGAAAGTAATAGAAAAAACAAATAATTTTCTTGCCTAAAGTGACAAGATATGGCAAAAAAATAAAATAAAAGAAACAAGTTTAGTGGGTTCGCAATATTACTTTTAATTTATGATACAACCATACTTTAATTAATAAAAAAATAAAATATTAACCTATTGATTTTTTTTCCTATTATTTCATAAAACTCATAAATACAAGAAAAAAAAAACATATAACTTTTATGTTTTTTTCTTTTCTTTACAAGTAAAACTTACAAACACGTAATAGATGTCGTTCCCTATAATCATATGATTTTTTTCAGATACTCCTCTCCATTTTCAAATGGCATACCAAATTAAGCATTACTTTTCTTGACTAAAGAGAACTGACCAAACCCCATGTTATATTTGACTTTCTGACTCCTAGCCTGTGTTTATTATCCATACCACACATACCAGATAATTACTGTCGCATGGGGTTGTATATAAACGTACAAACAAAAGAACCTAAAATATGTTGTAAATTTGAAAAACTACGTTTATAGAGTTATTAGTTATTACTTCATTCATGCAAAAGTTGGACAAGCAAAACTGAGGATCCATATTCATTAGTTCAACTATCAAGTATTCTTCCCTTTAGGATTCCAAGCAGCCCAGCCATGGCTACTTTGGGAGAAGTCGAGCCATGCAAACTGCTAAACAAAGAATAAAATCGTAGAGAAGCTGACAAAATACAGGCGGACCAAATTTGGCAGCTTGCAAATGAAGAACGGATTTGAAACGTTGGTTTCAGAATTAAAAAATCCGGTGGGAAAGATTAGTTTAATCAGCTGTGACGTTGAAAGTAGCCGTTGGCCTTTAGCTCTCAGAATGAGAATGATCTGTGGGTTCCGTAGCTCCACAGATTGTCGTTTGTGTTGTTTTTCTTTCACTATCCTATCCTTAATCATACTCGTATATGATTATGAGATACATAAGTGATCGAAAGATTAATTAAAGGGAAAAATTAGCGGTATTAATATCAGATCCAGTGGAGTAAGCTAATCATTTATATTCGGTCAATCATATACAAATATGTTTATTTTCCATCAATATTGAACTAGATTTCTATGTAAATACAATATATTTTCTATATTATTTATATCATGATGGAGTTTATGCGAGAATTATTCGGGCTTAAACACCAAATCGATTTAAGCAGTAAAGCACGGACTAGCTAGCACCTAAACATGGAGTAATCGGGCGATGATGATTTTTAGAACACTAATCATAGGTCATTAATTTACTTAACCCAATCCATTTTCAATAATAACAATGCCTTAAAATTTTGGTTATGAGCATGTGTATAGTTGGGTCATCTCTCTATTAAGATATTGTAAGAGTTGATGATTTCAATTACTCTCCGTTTAGACATTAGACAGATACTTAGACCCAATTAATCTCCATTTAAACTCGATTACTCATTAAACGCCCCTCTCCGTTGCTTATATCCGTCTAGCGATTGTTAACACATGGAATAATAGTATCATGCTGATATTAATGCGGCCTTAGATTCGTCATATTTTCATTCTTTGGAAGGTGAAAGTGAGAGATTTGTCCCCTAATAACATTGTTTTTGACACGTGGCGTGTCTAATGGTTGATAATATTCGATATCCGATTTCAAAATCAATCGGTTGTTGCATATTTGCTTTTCTAGATACTAAATGCCCTTTTTTGTGAGGTTTTTGTAGCTTGCTTCTGTTTTAGGCTTTTAGCAGCCAAAAAGAATCTGACAGTTGTGTCATATGATTTTCTCAAATTTACGACATTATTACGATGTTCCAAACATAGCCTAAGGAACATCGACAGAAATATTACTATCGAACTTTTCACGCTTCAGTTAACTTGACAATAAACTAGTGAAATTTTGTCAGTAAATCAGTGTTTGGTAGCGGATTTTGTCGTCAGAATTTTGATGCTAAATTCCTAATCATCATCATTTAAATTAATAACATACTTGTTTTGGACTTGGGAAACCAGTAATTGAATGGAGTCAATCTTGTATCCATCCATGGACGCTTAGGGTTTAGTCCCCAGGTCAGACTAATGTAAGTCATAAACAAAAGGACAGCAGCAAGTTTTTGCTTTTATTTTTCAAATTTTTATTTTGAAGACATGATTGATGTATAATTATAAAACTTCCACATCTCTCCTTATCAAAGGAGTTCAAAGAATACTATTAAAAAAAAAAAAAAAAGTTGTATTGTATTCCGTTTCAAAATTAGAATACCTTAAAAAAATTAATGATTTTTTAAAAATAGATGCTCCAAAATAATTTTATATAGAAGGAAAATATTTTTAATACAATTTCTTATAAAAGTCCGTGTAAAGTTTTATCTAGATTTATAATAAATTGATATTTTAAAAATAAGATGGTGTTTTATAATATTAAAACAAAAATTTATCTTTAATTTTGAAACGTAACAAAAAAAAAAAAAAAAACATAACGGTAATTATGAAACGAAGTGGTTACCACTTCAATAGTTTTCTTAATTAGCTCGATGTCGCCATTTTCTTGTTTTTTTGTTCATGAACTTTTCTTTGTGTAAATTCTTAACAATTAACACACCGTTCAAAAAGTGCATCATGCACTGGGTATAAAGACGATGGGCTTGTTGGGCAGAGTATTTCGAACTCATCAAATCATAATTTATAAGTTAAATTTAACTTCAAATTTTTAATAAAATTATATTTAAATTGTAAATTTAATTTAATTTACAACTTAAATTTAATTTACTAAACATAATATTTTGTCTCCTAAGCTCTAAGCACAGCTATCATCAAAGAAGCACAATGTTGTTGGTTGTCTCTCTATGTATGTATGTATAGCTTGACGAGTTATCAACTTTGAATTTATCGATATACGGAGACAATTCTTAACAAATATCTCAACTAGGTGCAGAAAAATAACATGTAGTAGGATCCTACACAAAAAAAAAAAACTACAGTATAAAATAAAAAATATCGCGTAATCAATTGAACTACAGTATAAAATACGCTCAAATTTTATTCTTTTATATTTTCAATTGAACACAAATACAACTTTTAACTGAACGAACACGAATCAAACACGAACATTTTGTTCAATTTACGGTCTTAAATCTAATCACAATCCACTACCAATTAAGTATTGGATAAATTAGGTGGTATGCTCATCTTAACTTGATAAAATATACACCAAAAAAAAAACCTTTTTATATTAGTGTAAATCATAACTAGTAGTAGATCACAACAAATTAGCTACCAATAAAAAAATAATGAAAACTAAGTCCCATAGATTACACGCAACAAGATTATCATATTGCTAAAGGACAAACAATTAAAATTAACACCAACACAAATGTTGGGAATAACTTACGTTGAGGAAAATGCACGATCAATCAAATTTTCTTCAGTAAAATTTAATGATAGGCATATCTTTGTTTAGTGCAATTATTCATTGATTTTGTTATTTATACGAGCTTTGTTTATATAGTTTTTCATCTAATATACCTGTAGTCCAACTCTTCACTTACTAAAATCAAATGACAAACAAATATTTCATAAAAAATTGTGTTTAGCACAATTATTTATCGATTTTATTATTTACGGAAGTCTTGTATAATTAACTTTTCACATGATATGTCAGCATTCAAACCTGATAAACATATCTTTTATGAAAGTTTGTGTTTAACGCAATGATCTACCAGTAGACTCTGCTACTTATGGGAGCTTGGTACACTGATTTCCTCTGGCATGCCTGCAGTCCAACTCTTCAGGTCGATAAGTACAAATTAAGTGCTTTTCCGAGTAGCATGTATACTCTTCAGTGACCCATTAAAGCTACATGCATGTCGTGTTTTACATTCTTGAAGGAATGCTAATTTGTCTTCTTTCAGGATCTAATAAGTACCTCAGCTCCGCAAGTTGAAATTATTAGTACACTTCTTATGCTAACTGCTAAGAGACCCTTAAAGCAGCTTTTTCTTAAACTCCAAATAACAGTCAACAAATTAAGCTTCAAAAACAGCAAAGGACACCAATATATCAACCCAGCTCGCTCGAACATATTAAATAAAAAAAAATTAAAATTAAAAGAAATCACAATCAAAAGAAAAAAAAAATTCTTTAAAAGAAAAAGCAATAAAACACTGATCATCTATTCAAAGCTAAATCTATAAAGAATCAAATCAATGCAGTTGCTATCAGCACATGAGCATCCTTGTAATGGCATATACTGCTTGGATATGGGAATTACTTCAACAAAAGAAGTAAGCATATATGCTGGAAGAAGCACTTTTAACTCACCTGAGAACTAAAATTGAGCTAGTGCAAGAATGGAAGATGATGCTTTACTTTATTTTATAGATAATGTAAAGTAAAGAAACATTAATAAATAGTGTTTTAAAAATTTTCATCTAGATCCGATTAATCTTCGATTAGACTTTAGGTTATTGAACTAATTTCCGATTATACATGTCTGAGCATTTTCTTCACCGTCTAGACCTTACTACCAATTTTGAGAGCGAAGTTGATAAGTGAAAAAAAAAAAAAAAACCTGTCAATATCATCCTAGGGTATCCTTTGAAGGTTTGCCAAATGAGTCCTTGGTGAACTACATATGGGCTTTTTGAGATAGGTGATGGATATGCAATCCTAACCCTCCGAAAATGGTGGGCTTTATATTACCAGGCTTGGGCTGTAATGCTCATGTGATAGTCAGTGACAGGTTTGATTAGGTCAACATAGCAACCAAGAACTAAAACGAACCCCAACCTCTGGGTCGAACTACTATGAAAGATTTTGTAAGCTGAAAGTTTCTTATGGTTCTCTATTTGAACTTGAAAATCCAAAGAATTTATAGATATACCTGAATTAGGAAACAGGGGTGTTTTGTATCGGGTGTTTGGGGACATGACAATGTGCCTATTTGACAAATTCGTTCATAAAATCACTCAAATACTACTTCCAAATGAAATACATATGAAATAAATAACTTACATAGGAAAAAATAAGATTAAAAAAATAAAATGAAAGTGACTTTTACGATTGGATGATCTTGGTATATTACCATAACGGAATAAATAGGCAGCTGACATTACTTTTAATTATAAAATTCCCAAAAAATATGTTAGCTTCTAATGTTGCGTTTAGATATAATACAATTTTGTATTGAAAATAAAAGGTTGTGGAAATAAAATATATCATTAGCAACCGAACTTTAGTTAAAAATGAAAAGGATGTGAAAATGATGAGAAATAAATATTTATTCATTTTGTAGGAAATGAGTTTAATTTATTCCATTTCTAATCTCATTTTCTATTTAAATTTTCCTGCTAGTTAAAAATTTCATTTTTACACTACTTTTTTTTTTTAAAAATGTAAATTTCATTTTATTTTTGTTATTTAAGGAATAGATGACTAAAAGCAATATATAATCTTTGAAGAATGCCTCATGAAAAACGGCGTCGTACAGGATTGCCAATAAATTACGCTGACCAAGAGGGAAAGAAAAACCAAAGGGCGGCAGACCATAGAAGAAGGGCAGGTGGCTAAAATAGTAATGAATGACTATAAGTCTAGACCTTATTGGAAAGTGGCTAAAAATCGTGAAGCATGAAAACCTATCAGTAGATTCTGTGTCACTCTTTCAAGAACAAGAATCTCACCAACAGAATCCACCTTTTTCACTGCAATTCAGCTACAGTACCAGTACTACTCCAATCATTTTAACTGGGTCCCACAAAACTGGACCCACTGAGGATGCAAGTCCAAAGGAGCAAGCCAAGAAAACGAGGAGTCTAATCTCTTTCTCTTTGTCATCAACACCATTCATCTATGGCCCTCCCAGTCTTAACTTTGAGTCCACCTTAAGAGACGAGGATTCTTCCTTATGGGCTACTTACTTTCAAAATCTTGCTTTATTAGGTGAATCCCCCTTAATCAGGGTGTTTCTTCTTGTCTTGTTATTTCTTAGTAGTTATATTTGTTCTTGGGATTTTATTGGTTAATTGATTTGATTTGACCTGAATTCTTCTTCTTCTTCTTCTTCTTTTTTTAAAGTTTTATTTTTTATGACGAGTCCTTTTATCCCATTCCTTGGAAATTCTTGATTCTGTTTTCGTTGCTGTTCTTAATACTGTATCTTAGATTCTTAGCTACTAATTATCTTGGTTGTAGTTGATTTCTTGGATTTGGGATCCTTTGGTTTAACCATCATGGACCGAGGATCCTTTCGTATTTGTTGTTTCTTGAATGTATAATCTGACTGCACTTCCCATTTCTTGATTTGGGTATCTCAATTGTAAATCAATCTGTAATTTTTTAGGCTAGTGATTCTGCTCTTGTTCAATCCGGGGTTTATTTAGTTTTCATAACTCACCACTGACCTCTCTTTGTGATTTGTAATCTGCTATTCTTATTTTGTGGGACTTGCGGCGAATTTGTTGTTTCCTGAATAGGGTTGTTGGTGCTGTAATTGGTTTTTCACATTCTGAATTGGAAACTCCCCCTTTTATCTCTTAGTCTACATTTGACTTTTAAAGAGCCTATTGTTGATTTAGTGAGATTTAGAGATGTTAGGGTCAGATATGAATTTGATCACTACGATTATCGGGTTTGGGATGAGTGCCACTTTCATTGTATTTATATGTGCTAGACTGATTTGTGGGAGGATGCGCCGGCATGAGTCTCGCCCAATGTTTGAGATTGACACAAGGGTTGATCTTGAGCAGGTAATCTAAACACTATGTATTGAGTTTTTTAAGCAAGAGTCATTTGTTTGTGTGCATTTGTTTATTCACTGATCTTGTTTTGTTGGCGAATTATGTATTGAGATGCTAATAGAGTAAATTTGCACTTAAAAATGTGCTTTTGAACCTTCTATAATTAGATGCATCTGTATGTTGGTATAGAGGCAGAGACATAAATGTACAGATCATAGAATGAGAAACATAATGAAAATAGTAAAACTTGTGTGAAAATTAAGGTAGGCATTAGTTCTTTTTTCATCGATTCATATGGTTTGGACTTTGGATCTTAATTTTCCGCTCCTTACTGGCAGCCAGAGCATCGGATTACTGGGCTTCAACCGGTTGTGGTTGCTGCCATCCCCACTGTGATGTTCTCCCGTGAGGCCTTCAGCTCTGTGGAAGATGCACAGTAAGTTTTCTCTGACCTTGTTTTGTAAACTCAATAAACATGGCAGATTTTACTTGTTTATGATTACTTTCTTCATATCAGATGGAAATTTATCAGTCGGGGGAACCCAATGTTAGGCATCAAATCTTATGTGGCTATTACTTTCAATTCACCTTTGATACGGTCTAAGATTTCTTAATTTTTGGGCTACGGCTATGTATGTTGAATAAATAGTGGCAATTTGAGTTAGAATGTAGCAATTGACTTCTGTTTTTCCTCCACCTGAACTCAGAACTAAAGCAGGAAAAAAAAAGAAAATTCAAAGAAAATCCTAAAAATTGCAAATATTAAGGATATATTTTCTTTCCATATTTATCCAAAACATATTTATTATTTTAGTAATGGTGGAATAATAATGAAGTTGTAATTAATAAATTTTATATTACCATAAACAAAATTGGACTCTTTTGGTTGATCAGGAACAATTGCAAAATCGGACTCTTTTTTGTGAAACAAAATAGAATGACAAATGGAACACCTTAGCAGAGCAGATGCAGTAAAAAATTTGGTAAATGCATTCATATCTCGTATTGGGGTATTGATATTCAATCCTTGTAAATTGTGCAGGTGCACAATATGCTTAGGAGAGTACCAAGAGAAAGAAGTACTGCGAATTATGCCGAAATGTGGACATAGTTTTCACCTATCATGCATTGATGTATGGCTGAGAAAACAGTCTACTTGCCCAGTTTGTCGTCTTTCAGTTGATGATCCCTTCAAAACAAAATACATAAGGCCAGCAGAAATATTTCCTCGACCAATCAATAATTCTCCCGAGATTCCGATTGAACATTCTCAACTGTGGCTACTGCCTGTTGCAGACCGGTCTGAAGGCAATGTGAATAGTAGTAATCAAGGGCAAACAGAAGTAATTTCTGAAAATATTGAACTTGTTCGACTTGGAGTTGCAGAATCAAGATCATAACGAAACAATGAATGAAGTGATTTTAGAAGGGACAATACATGTCTTTGTTTTTCTCTTTATAATTTTAGATATTTATGATTATGGGCTTTTTTACAAGTTTGCGAGATAATTATTGGCAATTTGTGGTACATGATAATTGCGTTGCCCGGCTACAGAACTTGAATAATCTAGGGGATTGTTATTTCCTCAAACAAATATGGTAGCTCCACAATGTCCTCTCTCAAATAGCATGGGATGACAGAGAACCTTATGAAGCTAACAATTTTATTTGCAAACATAAAGAAATCCCAACATCCCCTCTCATCCAACTATGGAACCATTCAGTATTCTACAGAGTATAAAAATAAATACATATACATAAGTAAAAGTATTCGCAAATATGTAAAATAACAATTACAAGCATTCGAAAAGAATAATAAGAGAAACTAACATAAGAACAAATGGGGCAATGATTTACAAATGAGAGGAAAGTCCCTTTAGTCTCTAATCTCCTCAACGGAGGGTTTAAGATCATTCTAATCTATGGTTACGATTAAAGATCTAGAATTCTCCTTATATATATTTATCATATGTTGTATTTAGATATTTACAGTTATTATCCCTTATAGAATTCTCTCCAAATATATAATACAAGAATATTCTAGATAAATATCACGCAATATTCTATTTAAGCATCAAATAGTGTTCCATGTAAGCATCTAATAAGCAATCTTCAAGCGTCTGCATGACGTAGCCTCCATGTTGTGGCAGAGCCACTATATGGCAAGTGTAGTCAATTGACTACACTGTTTTCTTTAAATTTAAAATATTGAAATATAGTCGGCATATTAAAAATTATTTAAATACTTTGGAGTAATAAAGAGTAGATTTTGAAGACTTATTGTAATCAATTTACAATCCATGTTAAAATATAAAATATAAAAAACTTAACTAGCCCTCAATTGGCTGGAAAGACACCACGAAGGAACTCAAACAGAAAAAAGAGGCTAAATCTATGCAGGAATTGATGTAGTTCCTTCAAATTAGGAGAATTTTAGAAATATGGATGAACGACAATTGGGGAAGAAATCCTCTAAAATTATAGTTGCTGAAAATTTCAAACATATGAGCAAGAAAAAAGAAGTATGAGAACTCGAGAACATGGATGGAGCTTTTGAAAATACTAAGGACTCGTATGGTAACTATTTCTGCTTTCACGTTTTTACTTTAGGTTTTTGATTTCATATGTTTTTGCTTTTATTTGCTTCCACTTGTAGAATCATAAATTAGGCAACAATGTTT